>PVLC010026424.1:5811-22790 GCA_004027655.1 Graphiurus murinus | reverse complement strand
CAACCTCAGCTACTTAGTGAGGCCCTCCACAACTTAGTGAGACTCTGTTTCAAAATAAAGACTAAAAAATAGGGTATAGCTCAGAGGTAGAATGCCCCTGGGTTCAGTCCCAAGTGAGTGAATGAGAGAGAGAGAGAAAGAGAGAGAGAGAGAGAGAGAGAGAGAGAGAGAGAGAGAGAGAGAGAGAGAGAGAGAGAGAAAGAGAGAGAGAGAGAGAGAGATATGGGAGAGGGCAGAAGCGCAGACCAGAGGAGGGCTGGGAAGGTTAAAAGACCCAGGAGAGGAGAAAGAGACGCAGAGTAAGGCGGCTAAAGACTCAGAGAAGGGAGACAGAGGCTGTTTCCTAGTTCTTCTTCTCTGAACACTCATCCCTGTTACCCAATCAGGGACTGGAAATTATGCAGCACCCCCATTGGAAGGGAGGGGGATGTGCCAGGATGGGGGAGGAGTATGGAGAAGTCAGAGAGGTGACTGGAATAGACACCCAAGACTGGGACGTGGCCCTTCCCTACCTCCAGTAAACAACTGGAGTTGCCTTCTGGTGTCGCTTGGCTGGGATGGGGTGGAGGACAGGGGAACACCCTAATCCGGGGACACCCTTCCTGCCACCTTGCCATGCTATATTTAGGCTGAGGGAGGGGTGCCGGATGACCCCTCAATGCAGGTGTCAGCTTTCCTGCTAAAAATAGCTGAGAAGGAGGGGAGCTGGAGTCCCAGGGTGGAGGTGTGATAGGGTGAAGGGCTGTGCCACCCAGGACTGTCCTAGGACACTCATCTCTTAGGGTCTCCCTCAGGGGCCCTGTCCCTCCTTCTGGGGTTCTGTCCCCTTCTATCTCTGGTTACCTGTCTGGGTTTCTGTCCCCCCTCCCTTTTTTTTTTTGGTACTGGGAATTGACCCCAGGGGCATTCTGCCTCCAAGCTACACCACCAGCCCCCTTTTTTTTTTTTTTTTTGAAACAGAGTCTCACTAAGCTGCTGAGGCTGGCATCAAATCTGCAATCCTCTTGTCTCAGCCTCCCTAGTAATGGGATTTCCTTCTCTCCCTGTCTTTGTCTCCCTTCTCCCCTTGGTCTCTATCCCTTTCCTCCATTTCTGTGCCTTCTCTTCCCCCTGCATTTGTTCTCAACCATATCTTTATTTCTGAGTCCTATAATACCTTGAATTTCTCTTATCTGAGCTCAGGACAAGACTCTCTCCAGTTCCCACCCAGGAAATTCCAGGAGAAAGGACTATGTAGGGGAGCTCCCCACATCTTCTGTCTCCTGGAGTCCAGCCTTCCTTATCACTGCCCAAGACCAGCTGGTTAATGTCTGGCTGGGAGCTCCTGGGAAAGTGGGGATGAGATGAGAGGGTGGGAATCCACAGGGATTGACACTAAACAGCCAAAAGACTGCATAGGAATCTCAGACCCATCCCTGACTCCTGGGTGTGAGGGAGGATGGCTGGGGCCTGGACCCCTGGGTCTGGGGGAGGAGGGCTAGGGTTTGGATGCCTGGGTTGGAGGGAGGAGGGCTGGACCTGGATCCCTGGGTCTGAGGGAGGAGGGCTGGGGTTTGGACCCTGGGGCTGGGGGAGGAGGGCTGAGGTCTGGGGGAGGAGGGCTGGGGCCTGGACCCCCTGGGTTTGAGGGAGGAGGGCTGGGGCCTGGACCCCCGATCTGGGGGAGGAGGACTGGGGTCTGGACCCCTGGGTCTGGGGAAGGAGGACTGGGCCTGGATCCCTGGTTCTGAGGGAGGAGGGATGGGGTCTGGATTTCTGGGTCTGAGGGAAGAGGGCTGGGGCCTGGACCCCTGGGTCTGGGGGAGGAGGACTGGGGTCTGGATCCCCGAGTCTGATGGAGGAGGGCTAGGGTCTGGACCCCCGAGTCTGATGGAGGAGGGCTGGCGTCTGGACCCCCGAGTCTGATGGAGGAGGGCTGGGGTCTGGACCCCTGGGTCTGGGGGAGGAGGGATGGAGTCCGTACTCCCGGGTCTGAGGGAGGAGGGGCTAAACCCGGACTCCTGGGACTGCGGTGGGCTGGGCAGAGAGAGCCAGGCTGGGCTTCCGAGGTCTCGGCATGCGTGTGCAAGGCGGGATCCCCCGCCCCTCCTCCGCCGTCGGGCGCCGCCCCGCCCCCGACCCGGGCCCTCCGTAGCACAGCAGCGAGGAGCCGGCGGGCGGGCGGGCGTCCCTGGAGCCAGCGAGCAGGAGGAGGAGCCGCCGCCGCGCCAGGGGCAGCCCGGGGAGCGGCGGAGGGCGCCCCAGGTAAGAGCCTCCGCACCTCCTCCCCCGGGATTCCGGCGTCCGGGTCGCCCTGCCCTCGGGTAGGGAGGGACGGGGGCGGGGCTGGCGGGGGCGGGGCTTGGCGGAGGAAACTGAGGCAGGAGGGAAGTGCCCCAGACGTGGAGCCGGTTTCCTCTGGCCGGATCCCGGGAGTCCGGACCCCTAGCTCGAATCTCCCCCGGGAGGAGACTGGGAGTCCGCATTTCTGAGCAGCCGAGGAGGAGGGGCCTGGGCTGCAGAACTCCTGGGTTGAGGGCGGTGGCAGCCTGCCCCGGGGCGGTGGGGGACTGGACCCCTGGGTCTGAAGGAGGAGGCAGCTGGGGACCAGGACACCTAGTCTGAGGGAGGAGGCTGCTGGAGACCCACGCTCCTGTCCTGGCTGGGTCAACCTGCACTCTGCCTCACACCCCAACTTTGCCATTTCCCCATCTCCCGGCCGGGGCAGGCAGCCACTACAGGTATGCGCAGTAGAAGTCTTGGGCGGGCCCTGGCCTGTCCTGCGAGGAGGGAACATTCCAGGAAGCAGCCTCGGGGACCCAGGGCTTCTCGAGTGTGGGCCCTCAGGGACCTGGGTGTCCAGGCCAGCCCCGCCCCCGTCCTGTCTGGGAGATGAATGGGAGGAGGGGGATGTAATCTTTTCCAGCCTCCTTCGTCTGCTGGGTCTCCCCTCCCCGCTTCTCCCCCCATCTGCTTCCCATCCCTGCCCGGAGCCATCACCTGGACGGGAAGGGGCCTCTGGGAGGGGGCCAGCCCTCGACTCCTCGACTCTCCAGTGCTCAGGGAAGGGGGTGCTCAGGGGTCCAGGCCCCTCCCCCACCTGCCTATATAACCTGTTTATTCCCTTCTTCCCCCAGGTGGTTGCCCCCTCCCTCTCCTGAGATGTCAGGACGGAGGGGGGCACCTGTGTCTTCCACAGGGGCCCCCAGCAGAACTGTGAGGTGGAGGAGGTGTTGACAGGTGTGATAACCACCTGCTGCTTCCCAGTCCTCTCCAGGCTTCCAGAATGTTGTAGAGAAACTGCGATATCCACGACTGCCCCCACCAGCCTCTCCCAGCCTCGGGTCAGTTTCACACACAGAGAAACTGAGGCTGGGCATGAGAGGGGAGGTGTCTTGCCTTGTTAGTGGCACTTTTGTGCTGAACATGGGTCTCCCTAGGATTCTAAAGTTTTGGGCGGCTGGGTGTGGTGGCGCACACTTGTAATCCCAGCACTTGGGAGGCTGAGACAGGATTGCAGTTCCCGGCCAGCCTCAGCTACTTAGTGAAACTCTCTGCAACTTAGTGAGACCCTGTTTCAAAACAAAGAATAAAAAATAGAACTGGGAGCAGGCATGGTGGCGAATCCTTGTAATCCCAGAGCTTGGGAGGCTGAGACAGGAGGATCCAGGTTTGTGATTGGTCTCAGCTACTTAGTGAGGCACTCCGCAGCTTAGTGAGACCCTGTTTCAAAATAAAGAATAAAAAATAGGGCTGGGGGTATAGCTTGGAGGTAGAATGGCCCTGGATTTCATGCCCAGTACTACTAAATAAATAGAGTTTTTGGCGGTCCCTGAGGCTGGCCTTGGGGTTCCATGGGGTAATAGAGGCAGGAGGGCAGAGTGGAGTTGCTCAGAGTTCAAGTCCTACATCTACTCTTATTGGCTGTGTGACATGGTGCATGTTATGAACTTCTCTGAGCCTGGGTTTCCTCATTTCCTTGGCTATGAAGAAATGAAGTAATAGTAATTTTTTTTTTTTCTTTTTGGGTACTGGTGGTTGAACCCAGAGGCATTCTACCTCTAAGCTTCTCTCTCTCTCTCTCTCTCTCTCTCTCTCTCTCTGTCTCTCTCTCTCTCTCTCTCTCTATACACACACACACACACACACACACACACACATATATATATATATATATATATATATTTTTTTTTTTTTTTAAGAATCATGCTAGAACCAGGTATGGTGATGTATGCCTGAAATCCCAGTACTTGGGAGGCTGAGACAGGAAGATTGCAGGTTTGAGACCAACCTCAGCAATTCAGTGAGACCCTGTTTCCAAATAAAATAGAATTGGAGGTGTATCCTGGAGATAGAAGGCCCCTGGTTTCCATCCCCAGTTATCTCATAAACACGCACGCACGCACGCACGCACGCATGCACGCACGCAAAAGGATCTTGCTAAATTGCTGAGGGACCTCCTAAGTTGCTGAGGTTGGTATTAAACCTATGATCTTCCTGTCTCAGCCTCCCAAGTACTGGGATTACAGGTGTGTGCCACTATGCCCAGCAAAGTAATAGTACTTGAATAATTACTCTGTGTGTGTGTGTGTGTGGTATTGGGGGGTTGAACCTAGGGTCATTCTACCTCTGAGCTACACCCCCAGCCCTATTTTGTTTTTTATTTGGAAACAGGGTCTCACTAAGTGTTGAGAGCCTTGCTAAGTTGCTGAGGCTGGCATTGAACCCGTGATCCCCCTGTCTCTCAAGTACTGGGAGTATAGGTGTGCACCACCATGCCTGGCTCTGTATAATGATTTTTGTGTGTGTGTGTGGTACTGGGGATTGAACCCAGGGGCATTCTACCTCCGAGCTACACCTCCAGCCCTATTTTTTATTCTTTATTTTGAAACAGGGTCTCACTAAGTTGCGGAGGGCCTCATTAAGTAGCTGAGGCTGGCCTCAAACCCGGATCCCCCAGTTCCAGCCTCCCAAGTACTGGGATTACAAGTGTGTGCCACCATACCTGGCTTGTATGATGATTCTTAGTCTATAAATTGACTCTTACCCAAATCCTAGAATATAGGGTCCCCCAAGGGCTTCCCTACAGTTCTAGCATGTGGGATCCCCTGAGGTTCCCAACTTCAGTTCCTGGCTCTAACTCCAGCCTCCCTTTCTTTATCTTCAGGTGTTCAAGAGATGCCCTCCCATCTCTCCTTCTCCCTCCCCATCCTCCTTTTCTTCTTCCTCCCTGGTGTCCCGATGGAGCCCCACCCTCCGCCCTCAACGCTGCCCCCATTTCTGGCTCCTGAATGGGATCTCCTGTCCCCTCGAGTAGCCCTGTCCAGAGGCGCCCCTGCTGGACCCCCTCTGCTCTTCCTGCTGGAGGCCGGGGCCTTTGGGGAGCCAGCAGGTGCCCCAGCCAACCGCAGTCGGCGTGGGGTGAGCGAGACAGCGCCAGCAAGTCGCCGAGGGGAGCTGGCTGTTTGCGATGCAGTGAGCGGCTGGGTCACCGACCGTCGAACAGCTGTGGACTTGCGTGGCCGTGAGGTGGAGGTGCTGGGTGAGGTGCCAGCGGCTGGCGGCAGCCCCCTCCGTCAGTACTTCTTTGAGACACGCTGCAAGGCTGATAATGCCGGGGAAGGTGGCCCCGGTGTGGGGGGAGGGGGCTGCCGGGGTGTGGACCGAAGGCACTGGGTATCCGAGTGCAAGCCCAAGCAGTCCTATGTGCGGGCATTGACTGCAGATGCCCAGGGCCGTGTGGGCTGGCGATGGATTCGAATTGACACTGCCTGCGTCTGCACACTACTCAGCCGGACTGGCCGGGCCTAAGACCCAGGAACTGGTCAGGTGGAGAAAAGAAGAGAACTCGATGCAGAGGGACCTCAGGGGTGGCCTGGCTGCTCTAAGGGCCTCTGTTTGGAAACTTGAGTGATTACAAAATCAAAGCTCTCTGATCTTGAGAGCTCAATCCATGCAGGCTGTGTGATGAAACCAAATGGGGTCTCAAAGGATGAGTGCTTACTGTTTATCAGCCCTAATACACTACTCCTCAGACCAATTCTTGTGGACTTGACCATCAGAGGCCCTCGGTTTTAAGTTGCTGACCACTCTAACTCAGAGGACACTGCCTTGCTGGAGAGGGGAACAAGGAGGGAATATGTGAAGAGATGGGTGGCCACAGGGCCTGGAGAATATGGTCCATGGAGTCTTTTAATTATTTGGAAGCAGAGGTTCAAATGAGAAATCACACTTGGTCAGGAGTGTGTGTGTGTGTGTGCACGCGCTCGCGCACACACACGTGCACACACATGCAGATGTTGGCTAACACTATTCTGTTTTGATGTAGTGAGCCACACATCACAGTGGGAACACAAGCAGGGTTGAATGATAAGAGGTCAGGATGCAGCTGGGCGTGGTGGTGCACGCTTGTAATCCCAGCATTCGGGAGGCTGAGACCGGAGGATCCGGGTTCATGGCCAGCCTCAGCTACCTAGTGAGGCCTTCCACCACTTAGTGAGAGCCTACTTCAAAATAAAGAATAAAAAATAGGGCTGGGGGATAGCTTGGAGGTAGAATGCCCCTGAGTTCAATCACCAGTACCCAATACCGCAAAAAAACAAAAAAAAACCAAGGTCAGGATGCTGGATAGTTTAGCCCTGGGCAGGGTGCTGGAGTCAAGTTTCTACTCCCCTTTCCTATGCCAACCTTTACCCCATATTGGGAAAAAAGACCTTAAAATCGTCTGAGTAGTATATGAAGTTCTGACCAATTGGCCTATCCCCTGGCTAGGATTGGGGGTCCACTGACAGGCTTTGGATAGGGCCAGGAAAATCCAACAGAAGGGGCCCTAGAAGCCTGAATGGTATGTTGGGACCCTGGCCCAGGCTGTGGAAGTCAGCCTCAGTTTTCCCTGTCCAAAGGATGGACTTGTGAAGTGAAATACTGGGGGCCAAGGAGGCAGAGACCATGACTAAAAAGTTCATAGTGGGGAGGTGATAGAGGAATCTCCACACCTCCTTTAAAATAGTCTTTCATGTATTACTACTTGTTTGTCCCATGCCTGTTGCTAACACACACACATGCACTTGTGTGTGCATATGTATGTGTGTGTGTGTGTGTGTGTGTGTGTGTGTGTGATACTGTAGATTGAACCCAGGGGCATTCTACCTCTGAGCTACATCCCCAGCCCTATTTTATTTTTTATCTTGAAACAGGGTCTTGCTAAGTTGCTGAGGCTGGCATCCAGCCTGCTATCCTCCTGTCTCAGCCTCCCAAGTACTGGGACTACAGGCATGCTCCATCTCGCCCAGCACACACACTCTTTTAAGTTCAGCTTTGGCTAAGCACCTAGACACCCTTGGCCCTGCCTTAGAGTGAGCTCCTGATCAGAGACGGATCGACTGCTCTGTTTCTGCATCTCTTGGTTTCCACTCTTTTTTTCTGCCACCTCCCTCTCTGTCTCTGGAACTTCCTGTGTCTCTTGTCTCTGGGTCAGCCACATACACACCCCTCATTTTTTGTTAAGTGTTTCCCTGTGTATTTCTCTTCGGATTTCTCCTCTTCACTCCTTCCTCCCTATGCCCAGGTGGAAGTTTTCAGCCAAATCAAAGGCAGGCAGGATGACTGGCGCCGGCTCCTTCTGCACACAGGGAGGGTGGGAGAGCCGAGCCCCGGCCGTCTGGAAATCGTTACTCCGAGGTGGGCAGGCCTGGCAGAGGGGAGGCAGCCAGTGGATTGGAGCCTGTAGGGAAGGCGGTGTTTCTCAGGATTCGCTGATGTGCCAAAGGGTCTCTGTCCCCCTCCTCTTCTGAGTTTGCCTCTCAGCATCTGTCCCGCTCCCCCTCTGAAACTCTCTCTGACCTTCTCTCTTTCCCCTGCTGTCCCCTCCCTCTGTTTCCACCCCCTCCCCATGGATCTCTGTTTCGGTGGCCCTGGTGGAGTCTCAGACCTCCTCTTTCAAAGTCCCTATCTCCTGGTCTCTGGGCCTTTAGCTCCTCTGTCCACACGCCCACCGGCCCTTCATTGGCTGGGTTCAGGGTGGGCGGGTTCTGTTACCTGGGGCAACCGCAACAACAACGCAGTTCCAGCTTGTCTTGGAGTGTGGGCGGGACCATGGCCGGTAGGACCCTAGCTTTGCGCTATGGCCCCCCTTGGTCCCCCATCTCTGGAAATGAGGTGGCTGGATCCTGGCCCTACTGGCATCTTACCAGCAGCGGCGTTGCCCACCACCTTATCCCATCCCCGCCCTTTCCCCCTCCTACTATACAGGTGAGCGCACAACAAGGGGAAGGCGGGGACTGGAGATACAGAAACCTGGGTGCCGAGAGAAAAGGGGATGGGGGAAGACTTGGACCCCGGTCTGAAGGAGGGCGTCATGGAGTCCTGGGCCTGAGAGGAGGAGCCCGGGAACCTGGGTGCCAGGGAATGCGGAGGGCGGACTCGTGAGTCTTTTTAGCTCACCTGTCGCGCCTTTTCCCCAGTCCACCATAGCGGATCCCCTACCCCTGGCTGCAAAGCAGAATTTGCACTTCTGGGCTTTCGATGAGATCATCAGCCGATGGGAGACAACGTCTGGCTCGGCCTACACGCCCAAGACCCACGGCGGGCCCTACGCGCAGCCCAGGGCCCCAGAACCTGCGGATCCCACGCGGACAGTGGGGATGAAGGATTTAGCAGAAAAAGTAAGGTTCTGAGATTCCCGAGTCCGCGGAGGGACAGGGCTGAGGACCGTACTTGAGTCCCTTACCCTCACCTTCCCGCAGCTCAGACACCACAGCTGGCGTCTTCCCCTGAACAAAAAATACCAGAGCAGCGAGACCAAGGACCAGTACAAGGGCTGGCCCGGCCGAGACCGGCGCACTATCTTCTTCGTCCGGCCCCAGCCCCTGGAGCTCGAGGACCACCAACGCGGGGGCCCTTCTCAGGTAGCCGCGTGGAGGACCGCTTTGGCGCCACCCGGCAGAGCTGGGAGCGCTCGGGGCGGGTCGGAGGGCTTCTGAGGTTAGGCCCCAGACTCATATGCAAGAAGAAAGTGCGCTTAGGGGCGTGGCTAAAGGGGGCCGGGACCAAGGGAGGGGTTTGAACCCCTAGAGGCGGGGCCAGGAAATACTGGCTCTAAGGCTGGTGCGGAGCTAGGCAGAGGGGTGTAGTGGCGGAGCTAAGAGGTTCTTTGGACCTTGGGGTTGGGAATATTCTTTTTTTTTTTTTTTTTTTGGTACTGGGGATTGAACCCACGGGCATTCTACCTCCGAGCTATTTTTTATTCTTTATTTTGAAACAGGGTCTCACAAAGTTGCGGAGGTCCTCCTAAGTAGCTGAGGCTGGCCACGAACCCAGATCCTCTGGTCTCAGCCTCCCAAGTACTAGGGGGTTGGGAATATTCTGAGACACGAAAGGGAGGTGAAACTAGGTTTACTTGGGGGAGGGAAAGGTAAATTAGATCGTTGCCCAAGATGCAGCTGAGTTTAAGGTTTGACTGGGGACAGAACTGAGGTTTTTTTGTTTGTGTGTGACTTAGGACTTGGATCTGAATTGCTTGACTAGTAGGAGGTATTTGGCACGGGGTGGGGGCTTTTTTTTTGTTTGTTTTTGTTTTTGCGGTAATGGGGATTGAACTCAGGGGCATTCTACTTCCGAGCTACACCCCCAGCCCTATTTTTTATTCTTTATTTTGAAAACGAGACTAAGTTGTGGAGTGCCTCACTAGATAGCTGAGGCTGGCCTCGAACCCGGATCCTCTGGTCTCAGCCTCCCGAATGCTGGGATTACAAGTGTGTGCAACCACTCCTGGCTATGTTCTTTATTTTGAAACAGGGTCTCACTAAGTTGTGGAGAGTCTAAGTAGCTGAGGCTGGCTTCGAATTCCGATCCTCCTGTCTCAGACTCTCAAGTCCTGGGATTACAAGGATGCGCCACCACATCCAGCTCCCAGTCCTATTTTTTTTTTTTTTTTTCGGTACTGGGGATTGAACTCAGGGGCATTCTACCTCCGAGCTACACCCCCAGCCCTATTTTTTATTCTTTATTTTGAAACAGGGTCTCACTAAGTTGCGGAGTGCCTCACTAGGTAGCTGAGCCAGTCCTATTTTTTATTCTTTTTTTTTTTTTTTTTTTTTTTTTGCGGTACTGGGGGTTGAACTCAGGGGCATTCTACCTTCGAGCTATACCCCCAGCCCTATTTTTTATTCTTTATTTTGAAACCGAGTCTCACTAAGTTGCGGAGTGCCTCACTAGGTAGCTGAGGCTGGCCGCGAACCCGGATCCTTCGGTCTCAGCCTCCAGAATGCTGGGATTACAAGCGTGCGCCACCACGCCCGGCTCTATTTTTTATTCTTTATTTTGATACAGGGTCTCACTAAGTTGTAGAGTTTCACTAAGTAGCTGAGGTTGACCACAAACTCAGATCCTCTGGTCTCAGACTCTCAAGTACTGGGATTACAAGTATGCACCCCCACGCCCGGCTTATTTCTTATTTTGAATCAGGGTCTCACTAAATTGTGGGGAGCCTAAGTTGCTGAGACTAGTCTAGAACCTGCGTTCCTCTGGTCTCAGCCTCTTTACAAGCGTGGGCCACCACACCCAGCCCTGAGGCTTGTCTTGAACTTTTGAATAGAAGAGAGATTCAGAGTCTCCAACACCCTCCCCCCCCCAACGGGATACTTAACATCTTTCTTGCCACAGCCTCCCCATCCCACCCCAATCTTCCTCAGGCCCTAGTACCCTGGACAAAGAACCCTGAGCTGGCTGGCCGGCCTTTCACAATATCCGACCAAGGTGTCCTAGACCGCAATCAGCTCTATGTGACCACCTCGGCCCGGGACTTCCGCTACTACCCCAAGTGAGCCAGCGCTTCTCTTTGCCCCGCCTCTCGCATGGCCAGGCAGATGTGGGTGGGAGCCCAATCCTCTTTTCTGACTCAGTAGTATCAGTCTTCAGCTCCTGCACAAGCAAAAAATAAAGTCCAAGCCGGGTGTGGTGGCGCACGCTTGTAATCCCAGTACTTGGGAGGTTGAGACAGGAGGATCCGGGTTCCTGGCCAGCCTCAGCTACTTAGTGAGGTACTCTGCAACTTAGCGAGACCCTGTTTCAAAATAAAGAATAAAATAGGACTGGGGGCATAGTCCGGAGGTAGAATGCCTCTGGGTTCAATCCCCATTACTGCCAAGAAAACAAAGTCCAGAAGACCCATCCCCTATTTCTTTAGCATCCGGGTGTCCTCAGTGTCAACTCAGAATCGTCCCTAGGGTTGGGGATCTGGGGGTGGGACCTTAGGGAACTAGGGCGGAGCCTCCTTTAGAATTTGAGCCTCTAAATACTCCTTCCCAAGGATACAAAAGCCCCAGTTTCCAAGCCCTTAAGTACCTTGACACAGAAATCTGGTCTCCACCTTTCTGTGTCCCCGTTCTAAGGGTCCCCGACTTCTACAAATGTGTCCTCGCCTCAAAATGCAGTTCGGGTCTGAGTCCGAACCTCAGCCTCATTCCGAGGATAGAGCCCTCCACACCCTGCCTCCCTCTTACAGGAAGGAGCTGTCTGGATACCCCTGCAAGGACTCATTAACCTACTGGAGCTGCTACGAGATACCTCAGGTCCTGGGCCATGGACCAAAGCAGCCGCCACGTCTGCGCTCGTCTCAGCCACCCCAACCACCGGGGGTTCGCTTGCCCCATGTGTTTCCGAAGACGCCGGCTGTGCCGTACCATGGGGCCCTGTCTCTGGCTCAGGAGTCCTACAGGTCCCCGCTGCACCCACTCCACCGGCTTGACCGTTTCTGCCCGCTGGAGGCGCCCTGGGGCGGCCCCCACTGGAAGCCCCTACCGGGCATCTACAATGTGCCCAAAGCCTATTGCACTGTGAACTCCCTTTACGGCAGCTTGAAGAGGGAGCTGGTCTGAGCCCTCTGGGGATTCCCGCCCCCGAACACGCCCCCCCAGCGGAGGGCGGAGCTGAGCTTTGGAGCCCCGCCCAACAAGCTGGCGAACCTAGACACACCCACCTCACCACGCCCATCCCTTTTCAGAGGAACTGATCCCAGATGTACAATAAAGCTGTGACCCAGTGGGAGGGGATGGGGCTTTTCTTAGTCCAGTTAAACAGCTCAAACCACGCCCATTTTCCCCGCCCCTCCCTCTGCTTATCTTGACTTTCAGGGGATGGGGAGGGAGATGCTCTGGCTGAATCTTTTTTTTTTTTGAGGTACTGGGGATTGAACCCAGGGGCCTTCTACCTCTGAGCTACACCCCCAGCCCTAGTTTTTATTTTTATTTTACTTTTTTGCGGTACTGGGGATTGAACTCAGGGGCATTCTACCTCCGAGCTATACTCCCAGCCCTATTTTTATTCTTTATTTTGAAACCGAGTCTCACTAAGTTGCAGAGTGTCTCACTAGGTAGCTGAGGCTGGCCGCGAACCCGGATCCTCTGGTCTCAGCCTCCCGAATGCTGGGATTACAAGCGTGTGCCACCACGCCCGGCTCCTAGTTTTTATTTTGAAACAGGGTCTAAGTTGTAGAGGTCCTCACTAGGTAGCTGAGGCTGGCCTTGAACTTGCGATCCTTGGGTCTCAGCCTCCCAAGCACTGAGATTACAAGTGTGTGCCACCATGCCTGGCTGGCTGAAACTTTTGCTGGGGAGCATTTGGGTGCAAGCAGGCTCCTCCCAGTACAGCAATTTGGAGGCCCTCTTTGATCATGCCCCTCCTAAGAAGTTGGGGTCTCTGGCCTGGGAATAGGCTGACTTTCAATCTCTCAAGTGGTGCAGTGTTAAAAGCTTTGGCCAAGTAAGTCTGAGGAGCAGCCTACAGTAGCCTTCTTTTGTCCCTTTTCTGTGATGGGCCTAGGAAGGGCTTCCTGCACCCACTTCCATGCTTCCAATAGAGACTAGGCTCCAGAAGCTGGGGTCACTCTCACTGTGGTGTCTCAATCTTGGTGCTAGAGCCACTGAGGGGAGGGGGCAGAGCATCCCCCCCCCCCCAGTCACTCCTGCACCTCTCTGACCTTGTCCTCCTCTCGCCCTCAGGGGGATTAGTGTCCAGGTTACCCCAGCTTGCTGCCACTTCGTGGTGGCCTTGCCGCCCCCACAACCCACAGGTATAAAGCCAGGTTAGAGAAGGTAGGAGAGGCACTGAGAATGGAGACACTCCAGGTAAGACTGTTGTGACCTGTGAAGGAGGCCTCTTTCTAGTAGGGTGTGACAGGCAGCAGGCCTCCTGTAGGAGCCAAGTGGGTACTTACTTAACCACTGGGATATCTGGGTTTCCTGGGCTGTGGGTAGATCAAAGCTGGGAGGGTCGGAATGGAAGATGTTAGTGGGGAGGGGGGCTGGTACCAAATGTGCATTTGAGGGACAGGAGTTAAGGGCCAAGGGCTCAGGCTGGGCCTGAGGCACTGGCCTTGTCCCAGGGGCTGCTGCTGTGGCTGCTGCTGAGCATGAGCGGGGTGTGGGCCTCCAGGGGTCCACTGCGGCCATTGTGCCGACCCATCAACACCACCCTGGCTGCAGAGAATGAGGCCTGTCCGGTCTGCATCACCTTTACCACCAGCATCTGTGCCGGCTACTGCCCCAGCATGGTGAGTCTGCCGGGGCAGGCAGAGACCTGCACTTCTGCTGTGAGGTGGGGCTGCCACCTTGGTGCCAGATCCACAGAAGACAGGAGGCGGCAGCAGAGTGGAGGGTGGTCTGGCATCCTGGGCAGGGGAAATGGAGTAGTTGGTGCTGGATATATGGGAGGGAAGGTATGATGGGTTCCATGAGATCTGGGGGCACCCAGGAAACTCAGGAGAACTTGGCCCCAAGCAGATGCCCATGGCTCCCCACCCCTGGCTTCCAGGTTCGGGTGCTGCCAGCCGCCTTGCCACCCATGCCCCAGCCAGTGTGTACCTACCGAGAGCTACGCTTTGCCTCCATCCGGCTCCCTGGCTGCCCGCCTGGCGTGGACCCCATGGTCTCTTTCCCTGTGGCCCTGAGCTGCCGCTGTGGGCCCTGTCGCCTCAGCAGCTCTGACTGCGGGGGTCCTAGAGCCCAACCACTAGCCTGTGACCTCCCTCACCTCCCAGGCATCCTCTTCCTCTAAGGACCCTCTCCCCAACCTTCCTTACCCACCCCAACTTCTAGAGCCCGCAGCTGCTCCAATCCTTCCCTCCTAATAAAGGCTTCTCAATCTGCACTCTGGGATGTCTTTCTGTGGTCTTAGGGTAACACACAAACCATGGGTCCAGTTTCAAAACCATTTTATACAAAGTCACAGTGTCAGAACTCTGGTAGAAAACAGGGTGGGGAGGGAGTAAATTCAGCTCAGGAGGTGTCCATGGTTTCGCCTTCTGTGGAGAGAAGGGAGGCCACATATTAATGTGTCCCAAATGGCAGGGCTTGCCTGACTTACCAACCAGGCTCCCTACTTCCCTTGCCAAGGGTGACAGTGGGGGGTGCAGGGTGGGGACACTTACTGAGCTCGTTGAAGAGGAAGGCATCCTGATACTCCTTCATGTACTGCGTGGAGCGGGACTCATCCAGGAAGAGTGAGTAGACACGCTTGATGTCATCCACCTGTACCTCTGTGCCCTGGGAGAGGGGGAATGAGTCCTCAGTGGGCCCTTGCTCTGAGGGCCGGGGCACATAGACCCCAGCTCACACCACCTCCAGGGCCCAGGCAGCAGAAGGTGGCTGGCAAGGGCAGGGACTCTGGGCCAGATCTCCTGGGGCCAGATGCTGCCTCTGGCGCCTCCTGGCAGTGGGCCCAGCCTCTCCATCCCTCAGTTTATCTGTGAGATGGACTTAGCATCTACTTGTGGCCAGAGGATACTTACTACACACATACTATGTGTCCAGCTGGGAGACAGAGACTAACACCAAGGAGGAAAATTCCCTGCCTTTGTACTTGGAGACTTAATGAGACAACCCACGAGAAGCCCTGGGAGGAGGGGATCATTCATTCAATCAGGGCCCCGCTGGCGGACTCAGCTGGCTGACCTTACGTTTCCGGCACACCAGGCTGGCAGCAGTGATGAGCTGGATGGCGTAGCGCAGGGAGGTCTCCAGCCCGATGCGAGTCAACACTGTGTAGGCATCCTCGCTCATCTCCACATCTTCCTCCTCACACCTGAGACAGGGCAGGGGTGCTCAGTCAGGGCCTGGTCTCTGACTGCAGAAACAGCCATAACAACTTCTGGCCTTTCCCTGCTGGGGCACATGTGCGGTCTTCATCTCAGAACCACAGAAAGCTGAAGTTACAAGATCCGCTGAGACATGGGTCAGGCTGGATGCAAAATCTGTGCCTCCTGGGCCCCACCGATGGACTTTTCCCCACAGCAATCACTGGTACTTCCCCCAACCAGAAGCAATTGAAAGACACCACACTTAGCCCTCCTTCCACAGGCCTAAAGGCCTTGGGTCAACTAACCCCCACTTCAACCTCAGTGTCCCCCACTTGTCAAACAGGGAGGACCCCAGCCCCGCCCGCCTCTTAGGTATACAGCCAGGCCTGCTGCACCGGATACGGAGGATCTGCTTTGTGTCCTTCTCGCTGTAAGGAGAGGTGGAGACGATGAGCAGCCGGTCCAGCAGGTCAATGGGGATGCCATGGGGGCTCTGATAGCTGGTACCCCGGATCCTGGGGAAGAGGGCAGGAAGGCGTGTCATGTGATGTTCCCAGAACTCCACTCTCTGTTCCCTCCCCTCTGAATGCTCCTGCCCACCCATTCATCACAGCCCACTCAGAGGGCTAAATACCACTTAACCTTCAGCTGGCATCACCTTCTGCCTGGACAGCCTTCCCCAACTGCGTCACAACCCAGAAGGCGCCCTTCCGCAGTGCGGAGGTTGGCTGTAGCTAGGTATCTGCATCCAGGATTACTGGATCAAGGTCCCACAAGGAAAGGGATTATGGCTGGATTGTTCTCTGCTCCACCTGGGCAAGCCCAGGCCTGGCTCATGGTGGGTGACAGGGCTATAGGCAATTTTAAGAGATTCACAGGCCGGGCGTGGTGGCGCACGCTTGTAATCCCAGCATTTGGAAGGCTGAGACCAGAGGATCTGGGTTCTCGGCCAGCCTCAGCTACCTAGTGAGGCACTCTGCAACTTAGTGAGACCTGTTTCAAAATAAAGAATAAAAAATAGGGCTGGAGGTATAGCTCAGAGGTAGAATGCCCCTGAGTTCAATCCTCAGTCCTGCAGAAAAAAAAAAAAAAAAGAGATTCACAGTAGCCACGTTGTATGAAGTTGCTAAAAAATACTCCATTAGCAAATGTGGAGCCACGCTCCTAAGGGAAATACAGGGTTAGGTTCCTGAGTCTCTGGTCCCAAAACTACCATTGATCAGTCAACGCCTCACTGTGGTTTCTGCATGGAGACACTGAAAACTACAGCTGACGGCACTATAACACATGCCCCAGTGCAGCTCAACTCACTCAGGCAGTTTCTGTGAGGAGCACCACAGCCCTTCTGTGCTTAGGAACACTACATGGCACTTCAGCACTAAGCTCAGGGGACTTTATTTCTGGTGCTGGGGATTAAACCCAGGAGTATTCTACCTCTGAGCTACACCACCAGCCCTATTTTATTTTTATTTAGAAACAGGGTCAAGCTGGGTGTGGGGCGCACGCTTGTAATCCCAGCATTTGGGAGGCTGAGACCAGAGGATCCGGGTTCGAGGCCAGCCTCAGCTACCTAGTGAGGCACTCCCCAACTTAGTGAGACCCGGTTTCAAAATAAAGAATAAAAACTAGGGCTGGGGGTATAGCTTGGAGGTAGAACGCCCCTGAGTTCAATCCCTAGTACTGCAAAAAAAAAAAAAAAAAAAGAAAGAAACAGGGTCAGAAGCTGGACGTGGTGGGACACGCTTGTAGTCCCAGTACTTGGGAGGCTGAGACTGGAGGATCCGGGTTTGTGGCCAGCCTCAGCTACTCAGTGAGGCTCTCCACAACCTAATGAAACCCTGTTTCAAAATAAAGAATAAAAAATAGGGCTGGGGGTATAGCTCGGAGGTAGAATGCCCCGGGTTCAATCCCCAGTACCGCAAAAAAA
>PVLC010026423.1:0-22710 GCA_004027655.1 Graphiurus murinus | reverse complement strand
GATCAGAAGCATTCTTGTCTCAGGGACCAATGGACTGCCACCCCAAACTGTTTAAGACCACTGCTTTAATAACTCTGAATACCAGAGAAGGACCTGGAACTCATTACTCTCTAAGGTGCAGGTGTAGCTGATATAAATTTTCTTCCCCCCTTCTGTAAATTTCAGATTCTGTATACCACATACATACATAGAAATATGGTTAGAAGGATTTTCACGAAAATGCTAACAATAGTCATGGAATAGTTTGGGTGATTTTTATTTTATTTTTTACTTTTATATGTTTTTGAGTTTTTTACAATGATGATCATATGTAATTTTTATAATCAGAAGAATAGTAAGCAGGTAGCACTTATATAATTGCTATGTGCAAACACTTTACATTTAATTCTTCAACAAACCTCTATTAGGTACATACTATAACTATCCCCATTTTCCCAATGGAGAAATTGAGGCAGATAGAGATCAGGCAGTTTGCTGGAACTGAGCAGCTTGGAAATGCCAGAGCCGGGATATAAGCTAGGCAACCTAGTTTTATCTACTATGTATATTGTAGGAAGAATTGGGGTGGGTGGGGGGTCTTGAACCCAGGGGCATACTATATATGTGCTACAACTCCAGTTCCTTTTACATTTTTATTTTGAAACATGATCTCATTAAGTTGCTGAGGATCTCACTAAGTTTCTGAGGCTGACCTTCAACCTGAAATTCTCCTGTCTCAATTTCCAAATGCTAGGATTACAGGAGTGTACCACTATACCCAGCTTGAATTTTTATTTTATTACTCTGTTTCAAAACAAAAACTAAAATGGGCTAGGGGTGTAGCTTGGAGATTCAATGCCCTTGGGTTCAATTCCCAAACACACACACACACACACACACACACACACACACACACACACACACTAAATTTGGGGGTGGGAGTCACTTGAACATTCTATATGGGTCAAAGAGTGTATTTCATGATCTTGCCATATTATCATTGATAAAAATCTATTAAGTATTTAAATGCCATATATTCTCATGCATGACCAAATATATAACCAAATATTCTTTGCTCTTCAAATGTGTTGTTTAACTTGGCAATACTTAGTATTTCCAGGAATAATACAATTATATTATTGTGAATTCAGAAACATTTTCTTTCTCCTGGGAAAAAGTAAAAATGATTGATAATCAGGCCCAGCTAAATAATAGACCTACAAATAGCATTCTGTAACTTTAAACAAGTTGTAATTTTATTGAGATGCACTAGCCAAATAGGCTTTTTTGAGATATTTTTTATTTTTTATTTTTTTGGTACTGGAGATTAAACTCAGGGGCATTCTACCTCCGAGCTATACCCCCAGCCCTATTTTTTATTCTTTATTTTGAAACCAGGTCTCGCTAAGTTATGGAGTGCCTCACTAGGTAGCTGAGGCTGGCCTCGAACCCGGATCCTCCGGTCTCAGCCTCCCGAATGCTGGGATTACAAGCGTGCGCCACCACGCTCAGCTGAGAAATTATTTTTTAAAATAATGAAACATGTATGATTATATAGTTAGTCATATTTTAAAGCAAATCTAGACAAACAGGAAGGTGAGAAAAACAGGTTCAGAGTACT
The DNA here is from genome assembly GCA_004027655.1 of Graphiurus murinus. Classification (NCBI taxonomy): domain Eukaryota; kingdom Metazoa; phylum Chordata; class Mammalia; order Rodentia; family Gliridae; genus Graphiurus; species Graphiurus murinus. Next base: position 21,110 of record PVLC010026423.1, on the reverse strand, counting down.
ATACATAGGTGGGAAACTAAGGTAGGTGACTTTCTGATTTCTGACCTGGGTGATCAGGTAAGTATATATTAATGCCATAAATCCAGGATAGAGAACAGCAGAGTTGCAGATAGTGGAAAAAGTAAGGAAGTTTATTTATTATCAAGTTATAAGGCATGTGAAGGTCAGGTGCAGTGGTACATGCCTGTAATCCCAGTATTTGGGAGGCTGAGACAGGAGGATGGCAGGTTCAAGAACAGCCTCAGTAATGTAGCAAGACTTTCAGCAACCTAATGAGACCTGTTTCAAAATAAAAAATAAAAAGAGCTGGATAAATAAAAAGAGCCTCTGGGTTCAATCCTCAGTAATACACACACACACACACGCACACACACACACACACACAAACTGATGTATGTCCAAGTGGAGACAGTCTACCAGGTGGCTGGCAGAAAATTGTAGATATAGTTTGGGGCTTCCTGTGTTTTTCTAGAATGCAGATGTGAAAGTAGTTAGCATAAATATTTCAAGTTCTTGGGCACTGGAGAAGTTACTCAATCCTATTTAGGTTTTAGGATTCTTACATATAAAGTAACTTTGTGATAAGTATTTGCTCACAAAGCAGTATGAAGAATGAATCAGGTACTGTATATAAAATGCCTGGTATAGGAACCTATGGTTTAGGAGCCCTATGACCTGCCATTATACTCCTGATGTCTCGTCAATAGAATTTGCACCATTCTCTCACCGCCTTGATCTTCTCTACTCCCATGTTTGCATAAGATGTTTTTTCTACCTGGAAATCTCTTTCTCCTCTACCCTAAGTAGCAAATTTACTTACACTCTTTGAGATCCAACTTGTTGCTCTTGAGAATTACTTCCTATTCTCCCTATCATAGTTGGGGGCTTCCTCCCCTGTATTCCCTTTGTGTTATCATTACACATGGTCATTTACACCAAATAGAGAGAATCTCAAATTTATCTTCCCTTGTGTCCCTAGAACCTGGCCATAGGTATTGTAATAGAAGCTACTCAATTTTAAAGTGCTTTCTAAAAAAGTCATCTTGATCAACTCTTATTTTTGAGCCTCATTTTCCTCAGCTGTGAAATTAGAATAAGAGTACATACTCATAAAACTACTTGTAAATCAAATCTAATAATTTGTATAAAAGCACTTTGTAAGCTATACATTTCTGTAACATTTAACTTTTGATTCTAAAGTGACCTGTTTCCAACTGTGTTCTTCATGCATCAGTCTCAAACACCTGGAAAATTAATAGATTTAGCAATTCTCATTGAATTATATTCTATCTGAACATATTCTTCATTACCCAGGCTGGTCACTGTGATGAACACAAAAGGTTGGGAAGATTTGAATGAACAAAACCTCAAAATAGCCCTTTTATCTGTCCCCTCCTCCAGAAGGTTCTTTTATTCTCCACTTGAGGGCAGCATTGTTGAAATTAGTAACAAGAAGTTACACTAGAGGGCTCCCTTGTATTTTCCAAATGAAGTCTAGGAAATGTCCTTCACCAGCCCGAATACATTGGAGAAAAGACAGCCTTTTCCAAAACTGGCTATCCATATAATAAAAGAATGAAATTAGATCCCCAGTCTCTCACCCTGCACAAAATTCAACTCAAGATTAATCAAAGACCTAGAAATTAGACCAGAAACTTTGCAGTTACTAGAAGAAAGCATAGTACCAACTCTCCAATTTATAGGCTCTGGTAGATACTTCCTCAATAAGACCCTCAAAGTTCAAGAGATAAAATTGAGAATCAATAAATGGGATGACATCAAATTTAAAAGCTTCTGTACAAAAGGAAATAATCAAGAGTCTGAAGAAAGAGCTACTGAATGGGAGAAAAATTTTGCCAGCTACTCCTCTGATAGCGGACTAATATCTAGAATATATAAAGAACTTAATAAAAAGATGGCTGTGGGGGCACATGCCTGTAATTCCAGTACTTTGGAGGCTGAGATGGGAGGATCGAAGGTTCTCAGCCAGCCTCAGCAACCTAGTCGCAGCAACTTGGTTCACAGCCAAACCTGAACAACTTAGTGAAACCCTGTTTCAAAATAAAAATAACAATAATAATAATATAGGACTGAGGGTGGATCTCAGAGGTAGAACACCCTTGGGTTCAATCTCTAGCACCACATACATACACACACACACACACACACACACACACACACACACACACACAACTTAATAAACTTAACAGCGAAACAAATAACACAATAAAAGCATGGGTAATTGAACTGAATAGACACTTATCAAAAGAAGAAATATGCATGGCTAACAAATATATGAAATAATGTTCAACATCATTAGCAATCAGGGAAATGCAAATCAAAACTACACTAAGATTCCATCCAACTTCAGTTTTACAATGGCAATCATCAAAAATACAAACAATAATAAATGCTAGTGGGGATGTGGAGATATAAAAACTCTTATACATTGCTGGTGGGATTTCAAATTAGTACAACTACTGTGGAGATCAGTATGGAGGTTCCTCAAAAGACTAGATATAGAACTACCCAGCTATGCCACTCCTTGGGATCTTTCCAGAAGAATTAAAGTCAAAATTCTACAGTGATACAGAGATATCCATATTTATAGCAGCACAACTCACAATAGCCAAGTTACAGAACCAACATATATGTCCATAATAGATGAATAGATAATAAAAGTGTGATATATACACACAATAGAATTTTACTCAGCCACAAAGAAGAACAGAATTATGCAACTTCCGGGGAAATAGAAAAAACTAGAGAATATTATGCTAAATGAGATCAGCCAGTCTCATGTTTTTCTCTCATATGTGGAATCTAGAGAGAAAATAGGAAACATAAGGAACTTTAGATAAATGAGGAGAGAGACCAATGGAATAAAGGGTATTGCAAGAAGGGTAGGGAGGGAAAAAAGGAGGACTGAAGAAGGAAACAGTTCAAATAATGTTAGGTCTACATATGAAGGCGTCACTACCAATCTCTATAACATGTGGAGAGGAGGAGGAAGCAAAGAGGTGAGATGAGGAAGGAAGAGGCAAATGCTACGTGCATGTTTGTATCACTCTGAGCCTCACTATGATGTATAATTACAATGCACTAATAAAAGTATAATCAACAGATAAATCTAAGAAAATTAACTGACCGTAAAGACAGTGATTTATTTCTGGACTCTTAATTCTACCCCATTGATCTATGTAGTAAATCTTATGCCAGTACCACAATGTGTTGGCTATTACAGCTTTTCAGGAAGTTTTGGAATCACAAAATGAGTCCTCTAACTTTGTTCTTTTTCAGAGTTGCTTTAATTGGATAATGTTCCTAACTTCTTTTTTTTTTTTTTTATTCTTTTTTCCTTTCTTCTTTTTGTTACTAGGGATTGAACCCAGGGGCATTCTACCTCAGAGCTACACTTCCAGCCCTATTTTTTTTTTTTTTTTTTGAAATGGTCTCACTAAGTTGCAGATAGCCTCGCTAAATTGCTGAGGCTGGCCTCAAACCTGTGATCCTCCTGTCTCAGTCTCCCAAGAACTGGGATTATAAGTATGTACCACCATGCCTGACTCCCTTGCATTTCTTAAAGTCCAAGTTCTACGAGGTAAACAGTTAAAGCATATTTATGATGCACCTACAACTTACATATATGTATATTATTTTATCATCTCAAAAACTCTATAAGGTAATATTATGATTTTATTAATTAAATAATCATATTTTAAGCATCTACTATTTGCCAAAATTCATGGACACAAAATACTGAGAATACAAGAGGCAAGATGATCCCTGTTCTCACATACATGGTTAGATAACTCTCCCCAATAACAAAGGTGGATTAGAATACAATTCTGTTAACTCTAATTCCTATAGTGTTTCCATTACAAGAAGAATGACAGGCTGATTCCTCTTGTACAGTTTTTAAACTTCTGCTACAGTTTTTTCATACCTGGGCTAGGTGAGTTATTTCTGAGTTGAGGAAAGGGATAAATATAGGATTTTATGGCCTTCTCAGTTAGGTGGCAGATCATTCAGTCATTTTTTTTTTAATTTATTAAGGGAGTAATGAGTGCCAAGAATTGATGATATAACTGGGACCTTGCTATTGCTTTCATGAAGTTCGCTTTCTTGTATGAGAGACATATAATAAAGAATTTCACTAATAATAAAATGATTACAGCAAATAATTGTAAATTGTAATTAAAGAAAAGGAAAATGTGTCACAATTGAAAATACCAGCAATAACTACTTTAGATAGGGGCTCCTCAGAAAGCCTCTTTGAAGAGTTGAGATTTTGTCAAGCCATTAAGAATAAGGACAACTAGCCCTGTCAAGAGCATGCCAAGCAGAGAAGCACAAAAAACACATGAGCAAAGTCTCTGTGTCAGGAAGGAGCTAAGTGTGCCCTAGGAACTGACAAAAAGCCAATGTGCCCTAGGAACTGACAAAAAGCCAATGTGACTTGAATGTAACTGAGCAGGGAGGAGAGGTAAGCTGGCAACATTTTGCACACATTGCAGGTTACTCAAGAGAACTGATTCATACACAGTATGATGGAAAGCCATTTAAAGACTGAAAACCAAAGAGTATTTGTTCTGATCTACTTTTTCTTTTTCTTTTTTTAATGGTACTAGGTATCGAACTCAGGGGCTTTCTACCTCTGAACTATACCCCTAGGCCCACTCCTTATTTTTTTATTTTGAAACAAGGTCTCATTAAGTTGCTCAGGGCCTTATTAAGTTGCTGAGGCTGGCCTTGAACCCTCCTATTTCAGCCTCTCAAGTACTAGGATTACTGATTTACATTTTAAAAGCTAGAACAGATTGGATATAAGATAAACTGGGTAGAATGAGAATTCCAGTTAGGAGTCTATTGTAATTGTCAAAATGAAAGAGGAATGTCTTAGAGTAGAATGGTATTTTCCACTTGTGGAGAAAAATGGAAAGAAATGAACAGAGTATATATATTTTAGAAGTGAAATTAACAGGTTTACACTCAAGTTCCTGCCTCTAATGACTCATTAGGTGCTGGCACCATTTGCTGGGATGAGAAAGAATGGGAGCGGACTAGAGAATATATAGGTTAAAAAATCATCAAGAATTCTATTTAAACTTAAATTTGAAGTGCCTATGGAATGTCTGAATGGCCATATTAATAAGTATTTAGAAGTATTTAGGATAAGGGACAGGCTCTTCCAGAAAGAAAAGCCAATGAGGAAGAAGGGTTACTGTCAAGGGAAACCTGACTCCTTTGGGTTGTAAGGTATCAGATGGAGGCCATTGTTTTGAGGAACACAGAAAGACAAGAACCTAGAACTAATTATGTATTCCAGCTCATCTTAGAAAATATTTATTGAGTGCCCACAAGGACTACTATAAGTCTACTCTTAGACATTTGAAAAAGGCATGAACATGCCAGGTATGGTGGTGCACATCTGTAGTCCCAATACTTGGGAGGCTAAAATAGAAAGATCATAGGTTTGAGGCCAGCCTCAGCAATTTAGCAAGACCCTCAGCAACCTAGAGAGGTTCTGTTTCAAAATAAAAAATGAAAAGGGCTGAGGGTGTAGCTTGGAAGTAGAATACCTCGGGTTTAATCTCCAGTGGCAAGATAAATAAAATTAAATTAAAATTAAAAAGGGTTGGATGTATGGCTTAGAGGTAGAATGCCCTGGGTTCAATTCCAAGAAAGAAGGGAGAGAGGAAGGGAGGGAGGGAGGGAAAGAGGGAAGGAAGGGAGGAAGAAAGGAAGGAAGGAAGGAAGGAAGAAAGGAAGGAAAGAAAAAGTATGAACATGAAGAGAGAAGATATGGTTTAAATTCTAATGACTGACAAAGTTTAAACTTCTTTTGTCCTTGTTGGATGGTTGTGAAGATTAAATAGAATAATCTACATAAAACCATCTGACTATATAGACATAGATTCATACATTTTGGGAGTAGGCATTATTATAAATAACCAATATAAGTAATACTGGATAATGTTGCTTTCTGAATACAACCAATGACTTTGGTGATGGCTTAGTAAATTTAGTTTACCTCACAGGTCAGCTCTTGTATCACCCAGGTGGAGCAGATCAGGACAAAATGATACCAAGAATACTGATGTGTGTGTCCTGAGCTCCCATGTGGGTGAAGAAACACCCCTCGGAATCATCCAGTCTCAGCAGATCTTTATCCTGATTGTATGTGACCATGACTGTCTCTTTTTCCATTGTATCCAAACACATCAGTATTATCTGTACATCTTCCTTCTTCTCTGAGAGCCCACCTGTCAGCATTAGTCCACAGCCTCAGCCAGGCATGCCAGAGGTGGTTTACATTCCCCTCCTATGCAGTTACATAGACTTGCTATTTCAACAAAATAACATTTTTTCCCACTCCTTCACTCTACTCATGTAGGGCAACCCAATTTTTCTCAAACTCCATGTACTTTTACATTGTCAAACATTTGTTTCTACAAAGGTTCCTTTGGCCTAGAATGTCCCTACTACTCACCTTCCTGCTGATCTATTATTCACAGTTACAAGGTTCAGACAAATATAAATTCCTATTTTTCCTCAACACACTAGCTGGAATTCATTGCATCCTTGTGTATATTTCTACTTCACTCTCTATATAATTCAATATACTTGTTCAACAAATGTTTATGGAATGTCAGGACTCTTTAAGATGCAAACAACAGAAACTCAAATCCAGGTAGCTTAAACAAACTAACTCATCTACCTAAACATAAAATACACAGAATGTATTCCACCTTGAGCAAAGGGGTCTGTCTTTTGCATCCCTTTTGCCAGTCAGTCAAGAGCTGAGTGCTGTGTGACAGAGAACAGCTATGCTGATCCTAGTGAAGGAGATCTGGGTAGGATACCAATAGCATCCAGGTGGCAGGCATGATGGCTGCCAGTGCATGCCAGTGCAAGATTCATGTGCATGTTGGCCAACCCCAGAGGAAAGAGCTCTTCTCTTAAAGTTCTGGCTGAACAGGCTCCAGAGATAACACAGATGTGTGCAACTGTTTTGCAAGAGAGATGTGGTCAGCCAGGTGTGGTGGTGCACGCTTGTAATCCCAGCACTTGAGAGGCTGAGACTGGAGGATCTGGGTTCTCGGCCAGCATCAGCTCCTTAGTGAGGCCCTCCACAACTTAGTGAGACCCTGTTTCAAAATAAAGAATAAAAAATTAGGGCAGGGGCTGTAGCTTGGAGGTACAATGACCCCATGTTCCATCCCCAGTACCACAAAAAAAGAGAGAGAGATGTGATCAGAGCCAAGCAAACCACATGCAGTGGGTGCTTCACTGGAAAGAGGGTTCTTTTAACAAAGAAGGGGGAAGAAGAATGGGTAGACAAAGACAAATGTCCATTCTGTCTACTACAGAGCAGGCACTGCTAAGAAGCAAGGGATATAATAGCGAACAAAAGAATTCACCTATATCTACTTTCATGGAGCACATCAGCTTTGTTTAGTGCAAGACAAACCAAAATGAAACGGCAATGAAGACAGATATATGGTTTAATAGAGAAAGTATTGCTCTGGATAAATTATATAGAAGGAATCACCTCACTCTTCTTGGCGGTCCATATTTACTTATTTTTATATCTCCAATGCCCAGGTATCACTTTGTTTGTGCTACTCAATAAATGAGCATATACAGCTTTATGTATGGAATCAGGGGTTTGAAGAGGCAGTAATCTCCTTCTCTTGCTATATTACAACTACTGTGGAGATCTGTATGGAGGTTCCTCAAAAAACTAGGAATGGAACCACCACATTACCCAATACTCCTCAGTATTTTTCCTTAAGGAATTAGTAATACATGGGTATCCATGTTTATAAAAGCATAATTCCTAATAGCCAAAATCTGTAACCAAACCAGGTGTCTGACAACAGATACATGGAGAACAAAAATGTAGTATATATTCACAATGGAATTCTACCCGGCCATACAGAAGAACAAAATTATGTAATTTGCAGGAAAATGGATGGAACTAGAGAGTATTATCCTAAGTGAGAACAGCCAGTCCAAAAAATCAAGGTTTGTCTGTATTCTCTCATATCTAGAAGAAGGGAGAAAAATAGGAAACATAAAGAAGTTTAAATAATGTTGAGAGAGACCTATAGAATAGTAGAAGAGGATCGAGAGAGAGGGGTGGAGAAGAATAAAGGAGGATTGAAGAAGGAAATAGTTCAAATAATACTATGGCAATATATGAAGGTATTACCATCAATTTCACTAATAGACATGAGGAGGGAGGAGAGAGGAACAGAGTAGGACATGGAAGGAAATACACCAAAAACTGTATGCACATATGTTTGTATCACCTTGAACCTCACTATGATGTATAATTCAATGCACTAATAGAAGTTTTTTTAAGAAGCAGTAATCTTCCTTGGGAGTTGTCTTTTCAGCCAGCTTATGAGCTATGAAAGAAAGTTACTCACCATTTTTTTTTTTTTTTTTTTTTTTGCGGTACTGGGGATTGAACTCAGGGGCGTTCTACCTCCGAGCTATACCCCCAGCCCTATTTTTTATTCTTTATTTTGAAACCGGGTCTCACTAGGTTGCGGAGTGCCTCACTAGGTAGCGGAGTGCCTCACTAGGTAGCTGAAGCTGGCCGCGAACCCGGATCCTCCGGACTCAGCCTCCCGAATGCTGGGATTACAAGCGTGCGCCACCACACCTGGCAGTTACTCACCATTTTATGGCAACATCATGCCTTTAAGGAAAACTATTATAACATCTGACTCTTAATGACTTTTTGTCTATTCCAAAATTCTGAAGCCATCTACAAAAGGATGATCTGACAAATTTGAGGATATTTAATTTCTCTCAGTTTAATTCAACAAATAATTCATTGATTGTCAGTTTTGTGCTCATAGAGCACTAAATGTTGCAGAAGATATCGAGATGAATAAACTTTAGTGTCAGCAAGTGACAATATAGAACTATTGTCTTGTGGGGATAAATGTAATGATTTGTAATGGTGAGGAAAGCAAATTTCATTTTGTGCATTTTCTGGATAGCTTCTGGGAAAACCACAGGTTTTCAAATGTGCCCTTGGTCATATTCAGTAAGTGCCATTGAAGTGCCATTTAATTCCACATTCTGACAATCTCTATCTCAGCCTATTCAAAATTCTTTCAGACTCCTCTATTGCACTCAGTATAAAATCCAGTAAGGCCAGGAGGTCATTAACTCAGAAAGAGGTCTTTACCAGTGCTCTGAAGACAGAATCAGCAGAGCCTGTTATCTGAGGCTTTAATCTCTTTCTTACCCTCCATATCTGGTCCCACCTAATATCATGCTTCCATCCTAAACCAGGTCATCCTCATCTCTCACCTGAGAGAGCCACCTAACTGGACTTTTAAGTTCTGTTCATTGAGTCTTTCTATCTATTCTCCACAGAGTAACATAAACAGTTGGTTTTTGGCATCAGACTTTTTTTTTTTTTTTTTTTTGTGGTACTAGGGGCATTCTACCTCTAGGCTACACCCTCAGCCCTATTTTTTATTCTTTATTTTGAAACAGGTTCTCACTAAATTGCAGAGGGCCTCACTAAGTCACTGAGGCTGACTGCAAACCTGTGATCCCCCTGTATCAGCCTCCCAAATGCTGGGATTACAAGCGTGTGCCACCATGCCTGGCTTGGTATCATAAATTTAATCCCACATTCTGCCAATCCCCATCTCAGCCTAGTCAAAATTCTTTCTGGCTCCCCCATTGCACTCAGTATAAAATCCAGACCCTTTACAGTGGGCTTTTAGGCTGCATGTGATTTGGCCCAACTTCCCCCTTCTCTTCCTGATCACTAACCTCCACCACTGCTGGCCTTCTTTCAGTTCTGTGTACACTAGCATGGAAGGATCTTCACATATGTGACTTCCCCTTCTCTGATCCCCTCATTCTCAATCTTGGCTTACATAGCATGGCTTTTAGGGATATCTTCCCTGATACCTTATTAAACGACGATATCATTCCTTCCCTGTGTACCCTTATTCTCTATCATAGCACCGAATCCAATTCACTCATGGTACACATCACAATTTCATTTATGTATTCATTTAGTTATTGTCTATCTTCTTCACAAGGCTGCTTTTCCAGGAGGATAAGGGGCATGTCTATTTTATTTTCCAGTAATATATTCATTACTTGGTTTAGTACTTTGCATATAATAGATGCTCAATAAGCATTGAGTTGGTTCAATTTAATTCATTTATTCATTTATTTACTCAAGAATATTTGGTGTTGGCAAGCCAGGCATGGTGGCACACGCTTGTAATCCCAGCATTTGGGAGGCTGAGACTGGAGGATCTGGGTTCATGGCCAGCCTCAGCTGCTTAGTGAGGCCCTCCGCAACTTAGTGAGACCCTGTTTCAAAATAAAGAATAAAAAATATGGCTGGGGGTGTAGCTTGGAGGTAGAATGCCCCTGGGATCAATCCCCAGTACCACACACACAAAAAAAAGAATATTTGGTGTTGGAGATTGAACCCAAGGGTGTTCTACCTCCGAGCTACACCCCTAGTCTTATTTTTTTTTAAATTTAGAAACAGGGTCTTGCTAAGTTACTGAAGGCCTCACTAAGTTGCTGAAGCTGATCTCAAACCTGTGATCCTCCTGCTTCAGCCTCCCAAGTACTGGGGTTACAGGCATGCACCACCATTCCCAGCTCAAGAATATTTTAAATCATAATTTTTTTAAAAACTTTGATGGACAGAAGTAAAATAGGTATAATTTTAAAATTTGAAGCAATTCTCTGGGCTGGTGATATAGCTTGGTGGTAGAGCACTTGCCTAGCATACATGGCCCTGGGTTCGATCCCCAGTGCTGCAAAAAGAAAAAAAAATAATAATCTTTTCAAAAATAAAAGATGAAGATTTGTTCTGTCTTGCTTTGTCTTTAAGAGAAAACTTACCTGATTTTAAGGAAACTACTTGAATGCTTTGTTACCTACATCTATATGTACCTCTCATACGTATCTCAAATCTCTTAAATACTCATCCACTGATCTTAGAGAAAATGGAAACAACCTGAAAGCACATGTTTCACATGAAGCAGCTAAGTTTTCTATTTGGTTTTATAAACTGGATGTATGTTTTGACAGTGCTTCTCTGCAGATTTAGTGCTTATTTGGGGAAAGTTGTTCTTTGAATTTAAAATGCATTATCATTTGTTCTTTTGGAAATATAGGTGTGTTATTACTCCAAGAGATCTGGAAATCTGAAAAATGTGCCAAAATATGAGGCTCTAAACTTTATCTGGAGCTGGAGGAGAGAGTGGGGCGGGGGGGAGGAAAAGAAACAAATAAAAGAGGTTCTCCTGAATGAAGGAGACATGTCCATTCCTACTGGTCCTGTCAGCCTGGAAAGATGCTAATCCTGGAAGAGAAAATGATGGCTGGGGCAACGACCCCGCCTGAACCTGCATTTCAGCTTCATGGCAGATGAAGTGCTCCGTGAATTCTCTTGTGATAGGTAAGGTGACTCCACTCAGAAGGTGGAGGACAAGCAGTGGGGAAGGCCACATCCTTCCAATTGCCATGAGTGTGCTGGTGTGAGGCTGGGTCTGAGGACCATAACCTGCAACAAACACTCAGGAAACCTGCTGGCCTTCTTAATACTCCAACAATCAATTTTGACTGGAGGCTTATTATATGTCAGGCTTGGATTAAAGTAAGGTGCTGGGATTTAAAAAAAAAATAAAAGTAATAGAAAAACAATATCAGATCTTGGGGGACTCATGGTTTAGTGGGCAGATCCAGATGCCAATGAGAGACTGAATATACAAATAGCCAATGACCAGCCCATATATAAAAAAGAACTATGACCCATTTTGTGCATTATGAAGATGAAGGAAGGGAAAAAGAAATCCAGGGACATTCAAAGCTAGAGTTCGGTAGAGTGGTACTGATAGAAGACAGGTGAGAAAGGAAATTTTTTATTTTTATTTTTTGGTGATGCTAGGGATTGAACCCAGGGACATTCTATCTCTGAGCTATACCACTAGCCCTATTTTATTTTTCATTTAGAAACAGGGTCTCACCAAGTTGCTGAGAGCCTGGCTAAGTCGCTGAGGCTGGCCTTGATCCTGTGATCCTCCTGTCTCAGCTTCCCAAATACTGGAGTTATAGGCAAGTGCCAGCACACCTGACTGAGAAAGGATTTTTTTAAAAAGGGGGAAGTAAGATTTAAATTCAGCAAAGGATTCAAATAGCTAGTACCTAAGGAAACAGACTTTGAAAGGTGAGGCTGAAAGGGCAGGAGGTGTAAAGTCCTTATAAGATGGTGTTGGGGATTGAACTCTGTTCTCCAAAAAGATACTTTGAAGTCCTAACCTCAGGGACTTGTGAATGTGATCTTCCTTGGAAGTAGAGTCTATGAAGATGAAACCTTGAGGTGATACTACAGTAAGATGGGCCCCAGATGCAATATGACCGGTGTCCTTATAAGAAAATATAGATGCACATGCAGGGAAAAATCTAATGTGACATTAAAGGCAGGGATTGATGTGATATGTTAATAATCTGACTAATACCAAGGATCACTTGTAACCACTGGTAACTAGAATGTGACAAAGTAGTACCTTCCTCTAGGGTCCTCAGAAGCAGCATGGCCCTGTAGACACCTTGAATTTGGACTTCCAGCCTCCACAACTGTGAGGGAATAAATGTCTATTGCTCTAAGCCCTCAGCTTTCAGCTTCATGGCACTTTGTTACGGCAGCTCCAGGAAATTAATACAGATATGGTATTAATAGAAGACAGGTAAGAAAGGATTTTTTGTTTGTTTGTTTGTTTTTGTTTATTTGCAGTTTAAGGGATTGAACTCAGGAGCATTCTACCTCCAAGCTACACCCCCAGCCCCCAGCCCTGTTTTTTGCTTTTTGTGTTTTTGTTGTTGTTTTTCTTTTTGCAGAACTGGGGATTGAAGTCAGGGGCATCTACCTCTGAGCTACACCCCCAGTTCTATTCTTTATTCTTTATTTTGAAACAGGGTTTCACTAAGTTGTGGAGTGCCTCACGGCTACGAACCTGGATCCTCCGGTCTCAGCCTCCCAAGTACTGGGATTACAAGCGTGCACCACCACGCCCAGCTTCCCAGCCCTGTTTTTTATTCTTTATTTTGAAACAGGATCTCACTAAGTTGCTGAGGTCCTCAGTGTGTAGCTGAGGCTGGTTGTGAACCTGAGATCCTCCTGTCTCATCCTCCCAAGTACTGGGATTACAAGCGTGCACCCCCATGGCCCAGCAAGAAAGGAATTTTTAAAGGATAATAACTGGGGAGCTTATGGAAGGTCACAGAGCTGGAAGAGGGGGCTTAGGTAAGCTCAGGTAATGTATTCACAAGTATCTCATTTATCATAACATTCTCCCTTCCTTTGTCTTGCATACCACAATAGCTACCTCAGGATGACTGATGTCACTTCCCTCCAGCTAGAGCCTGGGCAGTGACAAGGTGGTCTTGGGATTTCTTACTAAGAGCATTACAGGATGTGTCTGTTTTCTGAAGCTCTTTTTCTGTTTCCAGATATACCCACTTACATTCCATCACCTGCTCTGCGAGTACACGCCCCTTGTTCCTTATGCTTCCTCTGTCTGAATTGTTGTCTTTTGCAAATTCATCACTTTCTGTTCCTGGTGCTCATCATTTTTTTTTTTTTTTTTTTTGTACTGGGGATTGAACCCAGGGATATTCTACCTCTGAGCTACACCCTCAGCCCTATTTTATTTTTTTATTTTGAAGCAGGGTCTCACTAAGTTGCCAAGGACCTCACTAAATTGCTAAGGCTGACTTCAAACCTACGATCCTTCTGTCTCAGCCTCCCAAGGATTACAGGCATGTGCTATCATGCCTGGCACTCACCAACCTTTTACTAACATGTTTTGCATTCAGCTTGACACAAAGCTTGCATTTCATGCGGATATATATATATATACATGCATATATATATATGGTGTGTGTGTGTGTGTGTGTGTGTGTGTGTGTGTGTGTCGTACTGGAGATTGAACCCAATGACATTCTACCTCTGAGCTACAGCCCCAGCCCTATTTTTTATTATTTATTTGAAACGGAGTCTCACTAAGTTGGGGAGGGCCTCACGGGCCTCACTAAGTAGCTGAGGCTGGCCCCAGACCTGCAATCCTCCTGTCTCAGCCTCCCAAGTACTGGGATTATAAGCGTGTGCCACCACGCCCGGCTGTCAAAATACTTTAAATAAGCTTTTAAAGCATATTAAAGTCATCTCATGGATGGTTTCTTTTCAACGAAGTATTAAACATTTTCAACATTTGTAAAAATAGAGTAGTATACTGAACCCAATATAAATATCATCTATATACAAGAGTTATCAAGATTCTGCCACACTTGCATCAGTCCATCCTGCCCATTCCAACTTCTTCCCTTCTTCTGCATAAATGTTTAAAAATAAGTCCTATGACTTTGCCCCTCTCTACTTTATTGCACCTCTCTAAAAAACATGGACATTGTCTTATGTAACAACGATGCCACTGTCGTAGAGTACATTCAGAGAAGCTTAGTTTCCATCTCTATGCCTTCCACCCCCTTCTGTCCTATCCTTAGTAAGTAACCTTTAGTTTTTTAAATGCCTGATTTATCTTTATTCTTTTACAGAACATAAGCAAATATGCATGTGTATTCTTACTTCTGCTTTCTCACACAGAAGTTAGATCCTATTGTTCTGTGCCTTTTTTTTTTTTTTTTCACTTAACAATATATTCTGGATCTCTCTTCATGTCTTCCTTGTTGCTTTGTAAGGCTAGATAGTATCTCATGGTTTATTCAGCCAGTCTTCTATTCATGGACATTTTGGTTGTTTTTGATTTTTTTTTTTTCGGTACTGGAGATTGAACTCAGGGGCATTCTACCTTCGAGCTATACCCCCAGCCCTATTTTTTACTTTTTATTTTTACTCTTTATTTTACTCTTTATTCACTGAGTTGCGGAGGGCCTCACTAGGTAGCTGAGGCTGGCCTTGAATCCGGATCCTCCGGTCTCAGCCTCCCAAATGCTGGGATTACAAGCTGTGCGCCACCACACCCAGCATTTTTTATCTTTTGCTACTTAAATAATACTGCATAATAATAACACATGCATCACAATAATATATATGTCAGTTTGTGCTTTGCCAGTGTGTCTTTTGGATATATTCTTAGAAGTGAGATGAATGAGTCAAAAGACAAATGCGTACTTAAATCTGCATTATTTCCTTCCATAACAAATATACCAGCAACATATGTGAAAGAGCCGGCTTCTTCTACAATCTTGCCAATAGACTGTGTAGTCCATCTCTTTATATATATATATATATATATTCAGTATTGGGGATTGAACTCAGGGGCATTCTACCTCCGAGCTATACCCCAGCCCTATTTTTTATTCTTTATTTTGAAACCGAGTCTCACTAAGTTGTGGAGTGCCTCACCAGGTAGCTGAGGCTGGCCACGAACCCGGATCCTCCGGTCTCAGCCTCCCGAATGCTGGATTATAAGCGTGCGCCACCACGCCCGGCTTAGTCCATCTCTTTAATTTCTGTCAATCCACTAGGTGAGAAACAGTGTCTCAGTATAGCTCTAGATTGAATTTATTTTTCTATGAGTGAGGTTGAGCTTCTTTTCATATGGTTAAGGGACATTCAAATTAATCTTCGATGAACTACTAGTTCATATATGTACTTTGTCCTTTGCTGACCCTTTCCTGGGTGTGTTTATATGAATTACCTTAACTTGATCATAACTACATGTCTAAAAGATAGGCATTATTATCCCAACTTGATTTCTTGAGTTAAAGTGGAATTGTGAGGGGAAGTCAGAATTCAAATACAAATCTTTGGACACATCACACACACAGCCTTTAAATGTAAAGAAACATAATTACTGTGTTAGTATAGTGTTGCAGATTATATCTTCAAAAGGTGCCAACACCTATCTGTTTATCCATCTCACATGTTCTCCATACACTGTGACTGATACTCTACCCTCTAGAGGTAGGCTTTTTGTTTTCTTTGAATCTGGGCAGGGACATAAGTGCTACCAGTAGATCACAGTGGAAATGATACTGTGTGATTCTCAAAGCTAGGACATAAAATGTATAGGGCTCCCTGTCTCACACTAGACACAAAAATTAACTCATAGTGAGTCAAAGACCTAAATGTAAAGGCTAAAACTACAACATCTAAGAAGAAAACATAAAAGTAAATATTTGTGTGTTAGGTAATGCTTTCTTCCATGAGGACAAAAAGCACAAGCAATAAAAAGTATCATTTTAAAGCTTTTGTATTGCAAACAAAACCATCAAGAAAGTGACAATTCACAGAATGAGAGAGAAATTTTGCAAATTGTGTTTTTGGTAAGGGACTAAACTATATTAAGGGACCATTAAGCATTCTTACAACACAAAAATAAAAAGACAACCTGAATTTTTTAAAGGGGCAAAGAATTCCAATAGAAAATTTTCCAAAGAAGATATGATGCCAGACCACTGGGTTCATGGGTCTTTCTGTCAAAAGAATCAGAGGCACAACTGTGATGGGACTTCTTTCTGGAGCAGAAGGGAAGCACAGCACTGACCCAGGAGAGTGTCTGGCTGGCTCCTAGGACAAAAGAGAGAACCAGTGTTTATTCAAATACAAGGGGCTGCCAGGTGTGGTGGCGCACGCTTGTAATCCCAGCATTTGGGAGGCTGAGACCAGAGGATCTGGGTTTGCGGCCAGCCTCAGCTACCTAGTGAGGCACTCCGCAACTTAGTGAGACCCTGTTTCAAAATAAAGAATAAAAACTAGGGCTGGGGGTATAGCTCAGAGGTAAAATGCCCCTGAGTTCAATCCCCAGTACCGCAAAAAGAAAACAAAAAAACAAAAAAACAAAAAAACAAAAAAAAACAAATACAAGGGGCTGTTAGCAAGGAGGGCTAAGGGTTTAGGAATGTTAATTGGTTTAAGGTCTTTTTTGTTGTTGGCACTGGGGATTGAACCCAGTTGCTTTCTACTTCTAAACTACACCCCATCCCCATTTTTATTTTGAAACAGGGTCTTGCTAAATTGCTGAGGGTGGCCTGGAAGCTGCAATCCTCCTGCCTCAGCCTCCCAAGTACTGGAATTACAGACATGCTCAATCATGCCCAATGACTTTAAGGTACATTCCAAAAGATTATCTCTCTTGTGTGTTTGGTGTGTGTGTGTGTGTGTGTGTGTGTGTGTGTGTGTGTGCGCGCGCGCGCGTGCGCGCGCACGACACGGGCCAGCCGGGCAAGAGTTACTCTGCTGAAGACAAGACAAGGAGCCACAGACACACACAAACACTGGACAACTTGCTATGGGAACAAGTGCCAACTTTATTTTGTGAACATAGGGTTTTTATATGCTTAGAAAAACAAAGCTGACCTTGAGTACACGGGAAACAGACTTTATCCAAAAAATCCCTAAGACCAGGTGGAGACAATCAGGCCCTGAGGAAATACCTGTTTTTCCCCCGAAGGCCTCTATGTATTATCTTGCAATTCCTCTTCTGGGAAATGAGACTGCATGAGCCTTAAACTTTCGCCATTCTGCCTCCTGGGTAGTTACAGATTTACTATCTTAAAGATCACGATGCACAATAGTCACATACTGGCTCTAAGCACTTACTGCCAAGCAGTCTTGACAATACGGCAGCCATTTTAGCTCCCTATGTCCTTTGCTCCTCACATGTGCGTGTGTGGTCATTTTAGCTTTTGAGGAAGACAAGGCCAGTCTGTCAGCCTGGAGCCAAATAAATCTTCTATAAGGATACCATATCTTGTATAAACATCTCTGCTTTGTGATAAGGAGGAGTTTTGTAGCTGATAGGAGAGCACATAGGTAAAAAGGAGTAGAATGCACAAGTCATGGTGATTAACAGGTCAAGGGCCCCCAGGAATTTACTGTTTTGGGTAACCCCTCAATAGATTTATCCTTTATGTTGTTTGTTAATTTCTATTACTAGCATCCTGGCCCTAAAGATGCACCTGGTCTTTAAGGTTGATGAGCACAGAACAAGCTTTGAATAGCAACTGAGCTGTGAGTTAGGGCCCAGAAGTGTATTTGCCCTTTGTCCCTATGATGGTCCCTATTTCAGATGTTCAAGTGGCCAACAAATGTATGAAAAGAGACTCATTCATCATCAGAGAAATAGAAATCAAAATCATAGTGTGAAACTGCCTCACATCAGGATAGTTGTAATCCTCAAAAAGATTGACAATACCAAGTACTGGTAAGGATGCAATAAAAACTTGTACACATTGCTAGCAGGAATGTAAAATGGTGAGGTTGCCTTGGAAAACTGTCAGCTACTAAAATGTTAAACATAGAGTTATCATATGACCCAGAAATGGTTTCCTAGTCCTATATCAAAATAACTTGAAAAGTCAAAAAACTTATATGTGAATGGTTGTACTGTTACCAGCAGCTAAGCCAGGAATCCTGCCTAGCTGGCTGGATAGCATTGCCGGCCTGCATGAGAAATAAACAAATGATACAAAAAGGAAAAACTGAATTTAATGCAGTTTGGCCCAAACCTGGAAGAAGCAGCTAGTCATCTCTCCTCTGGTCCTACAGAGGTGATTACAATTTGTAGGAACAAAAGCCAGAAAATATGCATTTGTGGATTTAGCTAGGCAATGCTAGCCAGAAAACATGTCATAATTCCTTTCTCTCTCTCTCTCTCTCTCTTTTTTTTTTTTTTTTTTTTTTTTTTTTTTTTTTTTTTTTTTTTTTTTTTTTTTTTTTGTGGTACTAGGGATTGAACCCAGGGGCAGTCTACCTCCAAGCTACACCCCCAGCCCTATTTTTTTTTTTATCTTTATTTTGAAACAGGGTCAGGGTCTTACTAAGTTGCGGAAGGCCTCACTAAATGGCTGAGGCTGTCCGCAAACCCGGATCCTCCAGTCTCAGCCTCCTAAGCACTGGGATTACAAGCGTGTGCCACCATGCCCGGTTTATAATTCCTTTCTTTTACCTTTTGCTGGCACTGCTCACACTTTGTGAGCAGCTTCTCAACTTCCATTGAGATGGAGAAAATGACAAGCAGAAAGTTGGGAGGGGAGTCATTTTAGGGCATTTAGTTTCAAAGAGGCTCTGTTGCAATACCAACTTAATTCATAATAGCCAAAAATTGGAAAAAACCTAATGTTCAACTGATGAATAGATATGAGACAGTATAGAAAAAAACTAAAAAATAGGTAGGAAGAAGACAGAAAGGAAGGAGACATAAAATGTAACTTTATTATAAAAGCCTGGTGTTAAAGTTCCTCATACCTTTACTCTTCAAACCAGTTCTCTTTCCCAGGACTGTCCCAAATTCCTGCGAAATCTGAAAATCTTAAGATCAACAACAACAACAAAACTATAATTACCCTGTGCCTTGTTAACAAGACAGGTGTGATAGGTTGAGAAACCTGTAATTTAGGGGACTTTCTATCTTTTCAATAGGTCAGATCTTAGAGACCATGTCAGCCTAAGGATCTGGTGGATAACTAGACCACCATAAACCAGCGTGTGATCACCACACTGATGTCATCTTACATATTTTCACATACCCACCCTTCACCAAGTCTTTCTTTCTTTCTTTCTTTCTTTCTTTCTTTCTTTCTTTCTTTCTTTCTTTCTTTCTCTTTCTTTCTTTTGTCCCTTCTTTCCTTCTCTATCTATCTATGTATCTATCTATCCATTCATTCTGGGGATTGAACCCAGGTATATTCTACTTCAAAGCTACAGCCCTATTTTATAATTATTTATTTATGTATGGTACTGGAGATTGAATGCAGGTGCCTTCTACCTCTGAGCTATACCCCCAGGCCCATTTTATTTGGAAACAGGATCTCACTAAGTTGCAGAGGGCCTCACTAAATTGCTGAGGCTGGCCATGAAGCTGCAATCTTCCTATCTCAGCCTCCTCAATACTGGGATCACAAGTGTGCACCACCACGCCCAGTTTATTTTTTTATTTTGAAACAGTCTCACTAAGTTGCTGAGTTTGGCCTTGAGCCTGCCATCCTTGTCTCAGCTTCCCAAGTATTGGAATTACAGGTGTGCACCCTCATGCCTGGCCCAATTTTCATTTAAAAGAAGAGCCATGAAGCCAGGTGTGGTAGTGCAAGTTTGTAATCCCAGTACTTGGGAGGCGGAGTCAGGAGGTTGCAGGTTTGCAGCTAGCCTCAGCTACTTAGTGAGGCCCTCCACAACTTAGTGAGACTCTGTTTCAAAATAAAGAATAAAATAGGGCTGGAGGTGTGACTCAGAGGTAGAATGCCCCTGAGTTCCATCCCCAGTACTACAAAAGGAAAAAAAAAAAAGCCATGAAATCCCCAAATGTGTCTTTTACTCCGGAAATCACCTACATTTTCCCTTGAATGTGCATTTCTTGCTTTCTTAAATAAATCTCTGTTTATGTCTCTGACTTGTGCTAAAATTCCTTTCTGTTACATAATCCAAGGACCCTGCTGGTCCTGAGTTTCTTTTGCCTCTCTGACTCACTGGGAACTCCTCCAGACCCTTCACAAATCAACTCTTCACCCATGGCAGATAAATAAAATGTAGCATGTTTATACAATGGAATATTACTTGCCAATAATACAAAATTAAATATTAATACTTCTAAACAACCTAGATGGACCTTGAAAATATGCTGTCAAAGAAGGCAATTGCAAAAGACTGTGTGTTGCACGATCCCATTTATTTACATAAAATACCCAGAGTAGGCAAATCCATAGAGAGAGAAAGTAGATTCATGGTTGGCTAAGGAGAGAGGAGAGAGTAGAAAAAATATGGAGAGTAACGACTAGTGCATTACATTGTGATGGTTGCACAGCCTGTTGTGGCACAGAAACAGGTTGGAAAAAAGATTCCAAGACAAAGAATAGAGCTACAGATGGGGTTTATTTAGGGAAGTAAGAAATACACATTCAAGGGAGAGTGCAGACCATCTTCAGAGTCAGAGAGAAGGAGACAGAGGGGGAGAGATGCCTCTGGGGGAGCATGACTCTTCTTTTATAAGAAACTTTGTAAATGATGAGCAAATGGAGTGGGCAAGTGGTACGAGTGAGAGGTACATGGGGTGGCCTCAGTCTAATGAGCTAGATTCTTT
>PVLC010026422.1:0-22722 GCA_004027655.1 Graphiurus murinus | reverse complement strand
GGCTTTTATAGCTGCACCGGGTCTAAGCCACGAGGTGTCTCATACAGCTCTCACCTGGCCCGGCCACGAGTCGGGCGTGCTGGTGCATGCGCTCTGGCGTGGCACAGCCCTAGGATGTTATTCACCTGCAGCTGCTTCTGGCACTCTGCCAGGCGCCATCTAGAGGCGAGGTCTAGCCGGCGGAACTAGGCCCCCGACATCTCTCCACAATTAGTTCTTCCCTTCAGAATGATAAGATGTTGCACTATCTCCCATTTTCAAGTATCATGACCTAACATTTTTATCTAACCACTCAATTTCTCCTTTCTCATTAATTGCAAGTTTTTTGGAAGAGTTATCTATATTCATTCTGTTCCATTCCCTATGCATGATTAATTATCTGTCCTCACCTTAGTTGACAGTCTGACAGTATGTGACACTTATGGTTACTGCCTGTGTCTCAAAGCAAAATTCATTTCCTCTTCCTTTTTCTCCTTACCTTAAATGATGTCATCCTTTCAGGCATTTTATTACCTCACTGCTTACTCTTTCTCATAATATTTTGCTAGATTTTTTCTCTACTTTTTCATCCAACTATTGGATATATTAAATATTAGAATATGTCAGAGATCAGTCAGAGTTCAACCTTTGTCTTAGACTAAATACAGTGAAATGCCTTCGACTGAGGAATATATAAAGAACAGAAATTAATTTTGTCATAGTTCTGAAGGCTGGGAAGTTCAAGATCAAGGTGTTCACATCTGGAGAGTTTCTGCCTGCTAATATTCTTATATGCTAGAAGGCAAAAGGGAAAGCCAGGATTCTAACAAGTCCTTTTATAAAAGTACCTAGTCCCCCTTATGAGAGAGAAGCCCTCATGCCCTAGTCATATCTTTAATATCCTATCTCTTAGTACTATCACACTGACAACACCTCAATTTTGGAGAAGGCACATTTAAACCATAGCAAATTTCTTTCCTGTACCTACGCTCATATCCTGTGTGATTTTATTGAATTTCTTGGACTTGAAATTAACTACAAGCTGATAAATCTTAAATATAGCATATCCAAGTCTGAAGTTTTAATTCTCATTTGAAATATGTGGCTTGATACTTCACTATCCCAGTGAATACTACTCAAATGCTCACATCAAAATATTTGGAGTTCCTGCTCATTCTGTTTCTCATGACTTATGTCCAAATGAATGATAGGCAAATCCTGTCAGCTATGTGTTCAAAACATGTCCAAAAAGTTCATTTTTCGCCATGCACTTATATTTATTCCAAACACAAAGCACAAGGCTCATGTTACATCTTTCCTGAATCAGTGAACTAATCCCCTAACAAGTCTCTTTATTTCCATTCTCTAGGCGTGCATCTAATTGTCAATTTCAAACAAAAAATTAGATGAGTACAATGATAGAAAAAATGTACCCATGAAGTTATTTGAGTGAATATAATAACATTTCTTAAGAAAAAATAAATTTGCAATATAGCAAAAACTATTGACTAAGGCATATTGAACAAAAAGGACTTTCAGGTATTATAAAATCTCTGAATTTTTGTCTCCTGTTAATGAGTTTTTTGGAGAATTGCTTCAGTTTGTGCAACAACAAACCATAGAATAAAAACAAAGGAGGAAGAGTGGGATTCTAGAAATAAAAGCTCAATCCAAAACAGATTAAAGACATTTCCAGGATAACACCTATCCAGGAGGGACAGGAGTATAGGCAAGACCACGGGCCAGGGGATGTTGGTGAGTAGGAGATGGTCTGCCTTTCAAAAGAAAGAGGAGACTTTCAGGAATTTGTTGAATTAATGGTTGATAGCTTAAAATCAACCACAGTGGGGATCCATTAACCATAGAAACTGGCAAAGTCACCTCTATATTCCTCCAGAGAGTATTTATCAGAAAGTCACTGGTCATTTAAAGTAGGCTGAGGTTCTGAGAGCAGAATGCCTAGAAGAATTGCGTGGAGGGAAAATTAAGAAGGTAAAAGAAAAAGTGAAAGACTCAAAAACATATTGTCTTAGTCTTTTAGGTTATAATAATAAAATACTATTGTCTTCTTCAGGATGCTGGGAAATAAAAGATTAATGGCCCTGCAGTGTCTAGTGAGGGACCATTTCCACGTAGATGGTGGCTTCTAGCTGTATCCTCATAAGGTTAAAGGTAAAAACAAATTTCCTTGAATCTATTTTATAATGTAATTAATTCCATTCATGAAGGCAGAGCCCTCTCAAAGGTCTCTGCCTTTCATACAATTTACTTTGTAGTTAACTTTCTATTTAAAACAAAAAAATTGTGGTACTGGGGATGGAACCCAGGGGCATTCTACCTCTGAGCCACACCCCCAGCCTATTTTTATTCTTTTACTTTGAAACAGGGTCTCACTAAGTTGCAGATGGCCTCACTAAGTAGCATAGGCTGGCCGTGAACCTGCAATCCTACAGTCTCAGCCTCCCAAGTACTGGGATTATAAGTGTGTGCCACCACACATGGCTGTAGTTAACTTTCAACATATGAATTTTGGAGAGAGGCAAGTATTCAGACTATAGCTCATGTGTTTAAAATATTGAGGGAGAAAAAAAAAAAACTAAAGCAGAAAATGTAAATACCAAGAAAAAGATCATTTGATTCTATAATCATTGAAAAAAATAAGGAACACTGTTTATGGGTTTATACCATTGAGAAACAGCTTATAGACAAGGAAATTATGTTTACACAAATAAAAAAAGTAGATTCAGTTTATAAGCAAGGCATGAAAGATAAATTGTGGTTATATATTGAACAATGAAATGTTATTAACCATGACATTGTGAAAAAAAGTCAAGATGCAAGAAGGACTAGCAGATGAAAGCTCAGGAGCACTTTTCTTACAAAGTATGGAACCAAAGACAGTCTACACTGGAAGCCTCAACAATAATGACTTGAGTCTACCAGGCAGGCGGAATAATGTCCACGAGTTTGGATACCACCATGACAACAGGAAATAAGTAAAATGGCCCCAAAAATATAACTTTGAAAACATATTATTTAGGCATCTAAAACTCCACCTGAAAGACCATGTGTGAATACCTTTGGCGGATTCTGAGGAGCAATACAAGCATGCAAATGGCTGGAGCAAGAGACTCCTAATTTCTATTATTAACTCTTCTTTGTTTTTGGCCAGTATGTATGTCCATTTGATAAAAATTTCGGTTGAGGAGATCTCTAAATATTATGTGCATCTATTGTATGCTTGATTTTTTGCCCAATGTTAGGAACAGAATATAAAATAAAAATGATATAGAGTGATATAGTTCTTTATTCACAATTCTATTTTTTTTTTTTTTTTTTTTTTTTTTTTTGCGGTACTGGGGATTGAACTCAGGGGCATTCTACCTCCGAGCTACACCTCCAGCCCTATTTTTTATTCTTTATTTTGAAACCGGGTCTCACTAAGTTGCAGAGGGCCTCACTAGGTAGCTGAGGCTGGCCGAGAACCCGGATCCTCCAGTCTCAGCCTCCCAAATGCTGGGATTACAAGCGTGCTCCACCACGCCCGGCTTGCTGTAGCATTTAAAATGCGCCTGGCCCACAATTTTATCTTTAAAACAATCTTCTGCTTAATGAGATATGATATACAAATTAAATTCCCTTTTCTCTTTCTCTCTCTCCTTCTCTCTCTTTCTCTGTCTTGCTGCTCCACTTCGTTCCCTTTCTCTTTCTTCCTTTTGCTTACTTACTTTTTTGTCTTAAAAATATGAGTTGGCTGAGTTTATTGGTATACCCTTGTACTCCCAGTACTTGGGATGCTGAGACATAGGATTGTAGGTTTGTGACCAGCCTCAGCAATTTAGTGAGGTTCTCAGCAACTTAGTGAGGTTCTCAGCAACTTAGCAACACTCTGTTTCAAAATAAAAAATAAAATAGTTCTGCGGATGTAGCTTAGAGATAAAATGCCTCTGGGTTCAATTCCCAGTACCATTAAATAAATAAATAATTAAATACGAGTTAAAGAAAGTGAGATTTAGTAACTTTCTGGCAAAGTTATTAAAGCAAATAGGCAAATAGATAGTGGTCATCATTTGTTGTCTTAATTCACTATTGGTTTGTGAATATGTTTCATTCAATAAACATTTTACCTTTAATGGTTTAGTAGTTTTTATAGGGATACTAATGCAACATTATACATCATAGGTTAAATATATTTTGAAAACGTGCTCCAAAGTATCTTAAAATCCAGTATTTTCTGGGGAAAAGGCATTCTGAGTATCATTCACCTGACTTGTGGTATGGGGTTTATAACTTACTTTTAAATTGCAGATTAACAGTAAGCAAGATAAATTTGTTTAAAAAGCATTTTTGTCTCACTCAGAAAGCAAAAAGTGTTTTTCTTAAATTCCCACACATTTAAAATTCTTTAAAATACAATTTTATAATAAAATATTATGTAGTTGTGGTATTATAAACAGAATTATGTCAATGCGAAAAATTCACATGTTGAAGGTCCTACTCTCAATCTGACTGTTTTGGGAGATTGGGCTTCTAAAATGATACTATTAGTTCACAGAGGTGGGATCCAAACTCAGTCTGTCTCGTGTCCACACAAGAAGGGAAAGAAACACCGACACTCTCTACTCCATGTGAGACACAATCCAAAAGTCTCTTCATAAACCAGAAATTTATGTCTCATCAGGAAGAAAGACTGAGGGCACTTTGATCTTGGATTTCTAGTGTCTGGGTCCAGGAGAAGATAAATTTCCCATAAATGTCCTAATTGTTAAGAATAAATATACAATCACAAAAATCTAAAATGAAAAATAAATTTTTGAGCATTTTCTGGAGGCTATCTAATTCAGATTGCTGACAAGAGAGTGAATTTGACCACGGTTCAGGTATCTTCCCCCCAAAATCCATCAAAGGGCAAATCTCTTGGGGCAAGTCATATAATTCCAAAGTGTGGCAGGCACTTCTTTGAAGAGAGCTGGCTCTTTTTTAAGTATGGTTCAAATTCTCCTGCTTCCCATGTTTCTTATTTGGAGAGAAAAATGTCACTTATTCCTTTCTTGAAAATATTGTTGCAAGGCCAATACCTCTTGAATAAATGTCCAAGAGGGTAAAACCAGGGTAGTCTAAACAATACTTAGACACAGAGTTGCAGAGAAAGCAATTAAGAATTAGTAATTGTCAGAGTGTTCTTCCTTCCTCTCTGTCCAGATTCTCATAGCTCTTAAATGCCAGTCTACAATGCTTCCTGCCAAGCTATCTCTTCCTGAGCACCCAAAGCCCATGTGTTGAACCTGAGAGTGACTTAGTGAATTGGCGGTAGAGGGCGGTGATCTGCTCTGGTGTGTGATGCCCGGGGGGCTTTCTACCCTAAGACTCTTTCAGTCTTGTCTCCACATCTTGCGCTAGAATGTTGCTGATTTCCCGCCAGCCCTTTTGCCCTTGCACAATACGGAATGTCAGAAGAGTAAATAGAAGAAAGGAATTAGGCTAAAGCCTATAAACACGTCAAATGTAAAATGACAAATAGATCATAGATGCCACACAGTAGCAAACATATTGGCAGGGGAGGGCTTAGGTTTTCAAGCAGCTATAATAAAGCCCATAAAAGAGGTAAGCAAATATATTAACAATATGAAAATGAAGCACGAACTCTTAAAGGGAAACACACCAAGCTGTGTGTGTTTGTATATCCTTTCACTCTATACTTCATTACGATGTGTAATTACAGTGCACCAATAAAGTGTAAAATATAAACAAATAAATAAAATGGTACCATGGTGACAAGAAAGAAAGAAATAGCAATAATAGTTAAGAGAAATAATGGGTAAAATATAATAGGTAAGAAAAATAATGGATAAAAGAGAGAGTGCCATACTTAGGAGATACATTATAATGAATACAAATAATCCAATTTCCTCAATTCTAACCAAAAATATTAGTAAATCACGGAATGAACGTAAGAAAGGAAAGTTTTAAATTCTACATTTAGTTAAATATATTCCCAAATGTTTTTGTTTACATTAATAAATCTTTCCCCTCTCTAAACAAACACCTCTCTTACATATCTGCTCTTTCTTGATATTATTTAATTTTCTTATTTGCAAGTTAATGCTTAGGTCACTGTTTTCTGTCTTATATACATATCTTTCTCATGAGTATTATTAATTTCTTTCATCTTATAAACATAGACATACATAATTTTTAACTATTTTACAGCTCATTACTAGGTTTCCTTATAACAGACTCTTGCTGTAGCACCTTTAGGTCTGTAGCAAATTTTTTATGTTAAATTCTACATTCTTGATGCTTTATTGTATAATTCTATTGTTAATGTCTTCTGTACTTTGAAGGGCTATTTTAATAATGATTTTAGAAGCTCTGTACACTATCAAATAACTATGGGGGGAATCTACCTTTAAGAGTTAACCAAGAAAAAACATCTGAGAGAAGGCATATTCCAATGAACTTCTGTTTTTGTGTGGTGCTATGAATTGAGCCCAGGCACATTCTACCTCTGAGCTACACCCCTACCCCTATTTTACTTTTTATTTTGAAACAAGATCTCACTAAGTTGTGGAGGGCTTCACTAAGTTGTTGAAGTGGACTGGGAACCTGTGATCTTCCTGTTTCAGTCTCCCGAGTACTGAGATTACAGGTGTGCACTACCATGTCAGGATCTCCAATGAAATTTTAATGCAATTATGATAGAAGTTAGCAGGATGACTAAACACATGAAGAAGGAAGAAAAAGAGATAAAAAGGAGAAAAAAAGAAACCAGGATAGTTGACATTTAAGAAAGGCAGTAAAAGCCTTACACAAATGTTCATAGACTATTTGAAGAGTTCTCATTCCTGAAGCAGTGGGAACCATAAATGGGTTTTGAACAAAGATATGGCTGAAGATATTAAAAACATATTTTCTAAGCAAGGAATATTTGAAAATGTCATTCAGACATTTACAATGTAGGTGAAGAATGTATGCAATAAGTTTCCATTTGAAAACATCAAATATAAATAAAATTTATATATTTACAATACATAAAGTACTCTCTATTATTCCTAAAGCATGTAGAAAACATTTCTATACATTATTGCAACAAAAGCACAAGCCTTAAAACACAACAATTATGAGAACAGAAAATTGGCGGTAGAAAATGAATTCCCACATAAATAGAGCTGTATGAAGGGAAGTCAAATGAAAAATATCAGTCCCTTCTCATGGAACTTCTTTCCTTTCTAATCAATTTCTGGAAACAGTAGCATATGTCCTTTGAGTTCCCTCATTTCTGACTCATTAAACTTTGTTTTATTGCTCCAATTATTTAAACTAATGTCTTTTTAATTACTGGTTTCTAAATACTAATAATCATTGTCCAGAAACAAGGGATGATAATAATCACCCTCAAAATCTAGAAAATCATTTACTTTTGATTTCAGGTTATTTCTTCAACTGAAATTATTATTTATCTGATTACCTTGCTACTTATTTTAATGTGTTCTTCTTTTTCAACCTCAAAGTATTTCTCTAAGTTTCAAATCCCTGTCAATTTACCTCTATATTTACCGAAATAAACACCATCAGCTTCTATAGACTTAATTGATTATAAGTCTTTTGGTGCTCTTATGGTCAGGGATTGAGGAATAGATACATTTTGATAGACAATAAAATAAGATGAACCATGTTATACAAACCATAGAGTAAAAGAATATGTGTGTATTAGGTAGAGTAGAGCTTATTTAAGTATATAAAATAACATAGAAAGAGAGAGAGAGAACTCAGTAGAAAAATATTCCAAGTATTTGAACAGGTGTTTTATGATAAATGAAGAGTAAAACACACACACACACACACACACACACACACACGAAAATATGCCTAACTTCATTATTCATTTGGGAAAATTCAATTGAAACCCCAATAAAACTATAAACATCTCCTCCAAATTGCTGGTTAAAATGTGAAGAATAGGTAAAAATAAAGTGTTGGTGAAAGGTGAAGTAGATAAAATTCTAATGTATTGATTATAGGAGTGTGAATTTGCACATACGGTTTGAAAATATCTACTAAAGTGGGAAATGTGCACAGCTTATGGCTCAGGTATTCGACCTTAGACCAGAGATCTCCAAGAGAAATAATTTCACTATATATTCATTGTGTGCATATGTTCACCAAAACAAATAATAAGGATGTTTAGAGAAGCATTGTTTGTAATTTTCTAAAGCTAGAAGCAACTTAGGTGTCCTTAAATAAAATAGACAAATTCTAGTTTATTCATACAACAAAATTTTAAAATACTAAAGAAAATGATCAATCTACAACTCCTGGCAAGACATGAGTGAATTACATAAGCACAATGTTGATATAAAGTGGCCAGACACAAAAACTTAGGTGACAATTGATTCCATTTGTAGAACATTCAAAAGTAAGCAAAATTAATCTATGGTGTAAAAGGATTACTCTAGACATTTGGACAGAAATTTAGGTATCAAAGAAACCCTAAGTGTAGCTGAAGTGTACCTACTCTTCCAATTCTATTACAAATCAAGTTCAGGACTGAAGATTTAAGAGTCAGTTAATTAGTATTGGCCTTATCATAAGTATTTCATGTGCTATATTAAATTCTACTCTGTAGTATTCTTATAACTTCTTATATATTTCAACTATCAGTCTCCAAACCACAGGTATTTCTATCAGATTATTTTTTTTTTTAAAGTGAGAGTAACAGAAACAAAATGAAGTAGCAGTGAAACACAATAAAAGTAAATGAAGATTATATTAGGAGCTTTTGAAATATAAAAATCTTTTGGTAATTCAGTGGAGAATCTAAATTACTTCTAAAAATGTGTGTGCCAAGAATCTATAGATACCAATTCTACTGGCAATTTAAGGACAAGACACACTTCTGAAATTCTCTGAGTGTTGGAAGAAAAAGGAAAAAGATTTGTATGAACAATGGCACAAATCAACCTTCAACTTGCAAATCTTGCCCAAATGGATCTTTTACTTAAAACATATTAATGATCTCATCCTCCGTGTCAAGTGTCATTGGACAAGGGGGAAACAGCTTTGAATTAATGAGCACGCCTTTAGTTCATATGGTATCTCTTGAGGAGCCCTTATAGTAAGCGATCTAGTAAATAAAATCAGAGATCCATGTCAGTCAAGAACTTGAATTGAAGCCAGACATGGTGGTGTGTGCCTGTAATCCCAGTACTTAGGAGGCTGAGACAGGAGGATCATAAGTTCGAGGACAACCTTGACAACATAATGAAACTCTCAGCAACCTAGTAAGAATCTGTTTCAAAAATTTTTTAAAAAGTAAGAAAAAGGCCAAGAGTGTAGATTAGAGGTGAATGCCACTGCGTTCAATCTCCAGTAACACACACACACACACACACACACACACACATATATGCACATAAAATAACTTATATTGAGACCTAAAGAATAACTATATAAGGTGCTCTTTCCCCAGTATTTCTTTTTGAGTAAATGGCAATTTTATTAATGAGTTATATAAGCCAGAAATCTTGGTTTTCTGATTAATATATTCCTTTCATGATTATACTAATATTTGATATTTACCCCATCCACCAGTCTGATTTATGCTGCTTAACATCTGTCTATTTTTGCAGTCATTCTGACTTGCATCCCCTCCATTTCTACCACTCTGGAACAATTTTCTGTCGTCTCTATCAGGTATAATATAATAGCACTAATAAATTTCCACAGATTCTGGTATCTTTCCAATTCTCTCTACAAATGTTGCCAGAATACTATTTTGAAAAATGAAAGTCTGATCTCGTTAATGCCTTTTTTCAAATAATTCAAAATGACAGTCTTACCCTACATTTTTATTTATTTATTTATTTTGTACTGGAGATTGAACACGGGGGCTTCCTAACTAAAAACTATAACCCAAACCCTTTTCTTTTTCTGTTTTTTTCTTTTAAAACAGGGTCTCTTTAAGATGCAGAGCTGGCCTCAACTATCTGTGATCCTCCTGACTCAGTTTCCCAAACACTGGGATTACAGGAATGTGCCACCCTGCCTGACTCAAGTGTTACACATTCTTACTGCTTTTAGAAAATGCTCCATAATATCCTAAAACATTGTGCCCGCAAATGACTATATTGTACCTGTCTCAACAGACATATCATACAGCCCTGCCTCCTCATTCATTTCTTGGAATATAGACAAAAGAGCTTGCTCATTTATTCAGAACACTTCTAATTCCATACGATCATAATTCTTACTTTTTATATTATAAATTTATATAAATAATTAAAAGGTATTTTCCCATTCCATTGGTTATTGTTACTTTAAGAGGTTGCCTCTAAAACAGAGCTATTCCATTTTGCTCATAGATTTTTTTTTAAAAGACTTTATTTTTAAAATCATTTTAGATTTACAGAAAATTGACTAGATAGTAGAGAATCCCCATAGGCCTTATATTCAATTTCCTTCTTATTAATATTTTATGTAATTATGATACATCTATTACCACTAATGAAATAAAATTGAGATATTATCAACTAAACCCATAGTTTAATTCTTTGCTTTTTACCCATTGTCTTTTTTTCTGTTCCAAGATAGAATTCAAAGCACTACATCACAGGTAGTTAATCACATCTCCCTAAGACCTTTGTTGTTGATGGCAGTTTCTCAGACTAGTTTTTTTCCTGAAACAAAAAGTTCCAGACACATCTTTGTGTTATCAATAGTTAATAATATTCTTTTAATAGTTACACCTTTTTGATTACCTAACAGCAGGGTTTCTAACTATCAACTCTATTGTAGGGATACAACCCCTGCTTGATGTTTAGAAAACATAGTATTATACACAGCAACCTTTGAGCGATGAAGAGATAACCACCATCTTTAGTCATCAGAAAATTATAAATTATAATCACAGGTGTCTGTGTCTGTGTGTATGTGTGTAGATAGGTAGGTAAATAGACAGATAGATGGATTAAATGATAATACCAATAGTGTTGGCATGTTTGGGAAGAAATCAGACTTGGAATGGATTGCACGTAGAAGTGTAAAATGACACAATCAACTTAGGAAATTAGTCTCTCAAACTCTTACCAACATATTCCTATCCTTTGATCAGCCATCCTACTTATACTTATTGACTCAAGAGAAAAAAAATAGAAAAGAAATATTTGTACATGCAAAGACTTGCACATTAATATTCAAAAACATTATTATTAAGAAATAAAAAAAACCTAATACTTACCAAGATGTGACTGGATATACTAGTTGTGATGTATCCACACAATTAAATACTACTCAGTGACAAAAAGAAATTAGCTATGCTACATGTGACAACATAGATGAATCTTGTGCTGACTGTAGGAATCTAGATAAAATGGGAGTTTACATTATTTAAGTCCATAGAGGGTATTCTGGAGTATGCAAATTAATCCAAAGTTACAGGACATAGATCAGTGCCTGCCTGGGAATGAAAAATAAGAAGAGAAAAGCAGGATTAAGATTGAAGCAGAAAGCTAGGCATGGTGGCCCATCCCTTTAATCTTAGTGCTTGGGAGGCTAGGACAGAAGGATCGCAGGTTCAAGGCCACTCGTTGGTAATTTAGTGAGATCCTCTTTCAAACTAAATTAGGGGGTGTAGCTCAGAGGTAGAATGTTGCTTTTTTTTCAATCCCCAGTAAATAAATAAATAAATAAATAAATTCATGCATATGTACAGACATAAGTGAAGCAAAAGCAGACTTTGGGGAGTGATAAATATGCTCATTATCCTGATTATGGTGGTGACTTAGTAGGTCTGTGAATGTGGATGGGTGTTTACTTAAGAAACTGCATTTTTAAGTATCTGTCATTTATTGCTTGTCAGTTATACCTCAATAAAGTTATTTTTTTTAGAAAAGAATAAAAACTTCTGAGATCATGTTATTCATTTCTTAATTTCTTATCACAGCTCCAGAGTCAGTCATTTTTCTGAGGAGCTCTAGTTTTTTTGTGTTTGTGTGGTACTAGGGATTGAACTCAGGGGCATTCTACCTCTGAGCGATACCCCCAGCTCTAGTTTTCATTCTTTATTTTCAAACAGAGTCTCACTAAGTTGTGGAGTGCTTCACTAGGTAGCTGAGGCTGGCCTAGAACCCAGATCCTCCGGTCTCAGCCTCCCAAATGCTGGGATTACAAGCATGCACCACCACGCCTGGCTCTGAGGAGCTCTTATTCCTTTTTGCAAAGTATGTTATTAGAAACCAGTGTCTGGGTCTCAGGTTTGCTTATTTTTACTAACATGCCATTTCTTTAAGGCCTGGTCAGCAAGGAGAAATACAGACCTGTGCGCTAACCCATCATAATTATTTCTACATGTAACACTCTGTGCCTGCATCAAGCTAAACAAGAGTTTATACTAATTCATTACCACATGGGTCATTGTAGAATTCTCTCTTTTTTTTTATCTGTGAATCCCTACACCAACTGTGAGAAAATGGTTTCCCACCATCTGGCCTGCATTTGCATAATGACTTATTTCCATTATGCATGTATCGCAGTTTCAAAAATTTTAACCCACGCATTGTGGGAAACATCTTTATCATCTAGGGTACATGCTTGTGAACAGTTTTTTTTTTTTTTTTTTTTTTTCCCCCTTTGGTCTTCCAGACTGGCTCATTTCCAAATTTACTTAAGATAGTACCATTTTCTCACCTCCTTCAGAAAGACTGTTTCATAATAGATTCTCTGTCATAGTCCACACAGATCCTTCCTGGGATCCTCTGACCTTCTAAATGATTTTTTATTTGCATGCATTAAAATTCAATCTTTAACTGTAAAGTTCTAGGGACCTGACAGATGTATAATGCCATATATTGATCTTTATAGTGTCATACGTAGTAAGATTATTGTTCTAAATGTCCCCTGCACTTTACCTAATAATCCTTTTCTCCCTCTCCCTAAAACCTAGGCCCTCAACAGTCATCTTATTTTCCCATTAGTTTTGTTTTTTTCAACATGCCAAATAATTGTAATCACAAAATATGGAGTCTCAAATTGGCTTCTTTCACTTAGTAGTATTCACTTAAGGTTTCTAAGAGATGGTTTGTGTCTTGATGACTCATTTATTTTTATCATTTAGCA
This sequence comes from Graphiurus murinus, assembly GCA_004027655.1. Classification (NCBI taxonomy): domain Eukaryota; kingdom Metazoa; phylum Chordata; class Mammalia; order Rodentia; family Gliridae; genus Graphiurus; species Graphiurus murinus. The sequence continues at coordinate 9,630 of PVLC010026422.1, read as the reverse complement.
CTACTTACTTGTAGGTGTGTATTGCCATTTGTTTTCTTATTTTATTAAAGGAGATCTTGTTTGCTTCTTATTTTTCAGCAATTATGAATAACGGTGCTTTAACTAGTCACCTGCAGGTTTCCTAGGGGGATACATTTTCAAATCTGTTGAGGAAGTATAGAGGAGCACAATGTCTGGAGTTTTGGTAAGATTATGTTTAGACTTTCAAAGAGATTGTACATTTTGCATTTCTACCAGCAAGAGGACTCACTGGAGAACTCTACAGTGCTCTCTTTGGGTAGTTTCCTCCTCTCTGGTACTATATTGTCTTATGAATTCACTGTATGGTCTATCTAGAGTTCTTTCCTCTCTATAAATCCAAGAACCCTCTGGTATTTGCTTGGGTTCCCTCTCTGCCTCATACCCTGGACACTCTGTCAAGGCACCAATGTAAAGTAAGTGTAAGACTTGCATAAGTATGAGTCTTTCTCCTCAATCCTATCATTGGCCATTTGTTGCTTAAAGTTCAGTATCTTGAAAAGTACTATTGCATATGTGTTGCCCAGTTTTTGGTTGGTTGGGGCAGACTGAGAAATCTGGTCTTTGTTTTACTCTCTGGACCAAAAGCAGAAATCTAAGAAACTTTAATAAATTAAAAATACATATTACTGGGCACAGAAAAAAATTAAAGAATTGAACACCATTAAACTATTAATGAGGAAATAGTATGGAATATTAAAAATAACTATTCATTTAATCTTAAAAGAGAAATAAAATACAGAATATACAAGTCAAAATCTTTAAAAACTTATGAATAATTCTATTAAATGTAAATTGTCCAAAGTATCCAAGTAAATGTCAGATATTACCAAACTAGATTTTAGATAGATTTAACTACATGTTATGAATATAACTAAAAACTCATTTTAAATAGCAAATTTTGTACATGTTGCCATTAAAAGAGTAAAAAATATTTTAAGAAAGTACATAATTTTAGGAAACTTAAAACACTATTAAACAATTGGATCAAATAGACATTAACAACATATCATACTAATTAATTGAAAAATACACGTTAGTATACAGGAAGCTTTCATCAAAACAATTCATGAGTAGCTAGGTGTGATGACAGCACAGTAACTTCAATATTTAGGAGACTGAAACAGGGAGATCTTAGATTTAAAGCCAGCCTCAACAACTTAAAGCCTCAGCAGCTTAGCAAGACTCTGTTTCAAAATAAAAATAAAAAGGCCTGAGGGTATATCCCAAAGGTCAACTGCTGCTAGGTTTAAAGTCCAATACCAAAAAAAATAATAATAATTCATGAGCAAAACCATGGGATAATTCTCAATAATGTTTAAACATTAATATTTTATAGAATATGTTTTATAATCACAATGATACTAAGTAGGAGTCTATAAGAATATAATATTTTTATCCTCCTCTTTATGTAATAGTTAAGTAATACATTATGACATGATTAATGGAATAAAGAAGAATAGATAATATTTCAGAATGAATGATAGAAGAGAGATTCTTTGCCAAATTTTCTGGCATAGAAATAAATTGGGGCTTATAGGGAACTATTCAGTTTTGAGAAGTTATTCAAATTTATGGTCAACTAAGTGACATCATATTTAATGGCTTAAAAATGGAGATGTTCCTTGAAAAACATACCTTACAAACACCAAGTTATGAGTAAATGCATAATCTGAATAGCCCTACCTTAAAGATATTTTTTGTGATAAAAATTACTTACCCAAAGAAATCTGCCATGATATGTAGTTTCATTGATGGAATCGATCAATCTTTAAGTTGTTACCAGAACCCATTCCTGTCATACCACCTAAAACTAACCCCTCATGGGATCTCCCATGAAAGAAAGGCTGTAAAGACCTTAAAGTCACTCTCTCCCTCTTGAGATGCCCAGTGCTCTCCCTTGAACATGGATGACCCACTTTCCTAAATTAAACCTCTGTCTTTGTCTCTGAAAAAAAAATGCTACCCACCAGATATTATAAAAGGGTCAGATATTTACATTAGGTATTTACTATTTATTTTCACTAAATATTTTCAATTATATAATTAATTATGTATATATACTTAAATTATTTCATAAAACAATTTTGTACATAAAACTATGCACTTCTGCATTCACACTGAGTGTTCACAAAAGCTTTGAATAAAACAAGAAAATTAAGTATCTGCCTGGACCCTTACAATTTTTATTAAAAAAAAATTAACACATACACAAACCCTGTCTTTGTCTTTCACCCTTTTATACACACATACATCACACACACATGCACATGTACACACACAATATGCAAGTATTGACTTCACTATATTCATTGGTGACACGTTCTACAAGTTTTTTCTTATGATTTTTAGTTGGTTAATTAAGCAAATAGACATGATGGTGTTGTGATAAATTATTAATTGTTCTTTGTGTTTTGCAATAATTATTTTGAATGTTTGCAGAGTTTCATTCCAACTCTACTGTACTGAATATCCAGGCAGAAAAGAAGAATAAATTAGATTATAAATATACTGTGATAAAAAATTACAGTTTATATTCACTATGGATTTGAGATTACAATTACATCTCAATAGACATTAAATAATAATGTGATACAATACCATCCCAATTATACAAGCAACAGGATAATGAAGGCTACCAGCTGGGGGAAATAATCTACTTATTTATACTGTATGTTATTTGCTGATTCAGAAAAAATGCTATTTTACAAAGACTCCTCAAGATAGTTTCCTTTTCTTTTATTATTAAATAAAACTATCTCATAAACTAAAGAATTACTTGATAAAATAAAACATAGTTAAACAAATTGGGACCTCAGAATCTCTTTAGACAATGTAGGAACAATTCAAAACTGATATACATTTATTTATGTTCATTTATTTACCCATTATTCATATTTTATTGAGCAAAGATTTAACATCTACTAAATTCTCTGCACTGTGCTCAGATAAAATAGTAAAACAACCTAAGGTATGGTTTATGATCTATGAATATTAAATATGAAACCTCACTTGTTTCAATAAAAAGACATTTCCATTTAAACTTGCATGTGCATTGACAAAAAGTAATTTATGATAATCTACCCAGTGAAAAACCATAATACATAGGTTCTTGTTTAGTTTCATTAATTATTATGTATTTCTCTACACAAACATTCAGTTATGAATAAATTCTCTTTAAAATCTACCTGTGTTCACTGCTATATCTAAAGGAGTCTTCTATCTCTTCTTTGTTTAACTATCTATATGCTAGCACAATAGTCTAAAAAGGTGTATTAATTAATCACCAAAGACAGATCCCTGATGACGAGCCACACCTTTGGTATTTTCTTTCATTAATGCATAACAACTCTCCTTGCATATATTCTGGCTCTTTAATTCAATTTCATACAATATGGTAAAAGGTGATACAGTCCTCCCAAGGTTAGGTCAAAAGACACTTTGTGGACTCCATCTGTATCTCTTGAGAAACAGGATCTGATCAATACCAGCCATAATGTAAGAAGTCTGACGACCCTAAGATTACTAAACCAGGAGTCTAGGCACAAACAGAAGCCACAGGTAGAGAACAAGATGTCCAGCCAGCTCCCAGATGTTCCAGCTTTCTACTTGAGGGCATGTGAATGAGTGAGTCTGCCATCTTGAACTTGTAGCACAACCCAGCCTCCAAATGACTTCAATTTCAGCTGCTGTTTGACTGCAGTGCCATTAGAGCACCAGGCAAGGGTGGCATAGTTGAGTCCACTAAAATCTCAGGGGCTTGGTTACATAATACTGGTTACACTACAATACTGAAATGTGCTTTTTTATGCATCATTATTATATCCAACATGCTAGGAAACCAAGGTAAATATTCTAGATCGATATCAAATAATAGGGAATCATAAACCACGTCAATTGTATAACTAATGGTTATATACACACTTTGGGCCTTCCGGTAACTTCAAGTTCCTCTTTATACTTTAAATTCAATATAACTTTTTTTATTATTAGACTATTTAGAGAAATAACATATAATCTAAAACATCTTTTTTATCACTTCCTTTTCAGACTTGTCTTTAACAATTAATAAAACAAAAACTAATTTATAAATAATTGATGTCCTTAAATTTTGTTAGTCAGTTCCTTATACTGTGTTAACTTTAGAACAAGAGACATACAGCCTCCTTGTTAAGTCTACAATTTTGGGAAATATCATATGTATCATTTGTCCATAAATCATAGGAATCATGCTTTTCTATTTATATTCATATTTCGAAGAATAGAAGCATATGTTACCATTGTAAGAATGAATTATGGTTATGTTTGTTCTTCCTACACACAAAATAACTTCATTAAGGATAGTTATATTTGACCCCCACTAATACTCTCTCTTCACTAACCAAAAATATCCAAAAGTACTTGAGAGACATAAACTGATTCCCCTTTCTAAGGCATTTCAAGGAGACAGTCATAATAGTACTCAGAAAGAAAAATGCCCATTGGCGAACTTTTAGTGTGGATGCCTCAATATTTAATTTCTGATACAAAGGAAGGGTATAGCCTCAGTCAAAGCACTGATGTCTTTAAATTTTGTTAGTACCTTTTCTGTTCTCTGTTTAGCTCTAAAGGTGTCTGTCTTCATATATGCTTCTCTTTCGTATCATTTGCTTATTTTTACTTCTAAAATAGAGGTGTCACTCATCAATCTACATGTCTCAAATGAGTACTGTTCACATAAGAATCAATCAAGTAGTATATAGGGGGGCAGGAATAACATAACCGGATAATTTACAGCTAGTTCACAGATAGAGGTCCATGGGACAGAGTGTTTAGCAGGCTTAAGGTACAGAACAGTTTGAAAAAAATATCACATTGCTATCAGGGTAGATGTCAGCATGGGGAAGATTAGGTAAGGAGAATGACATTTAAAGAGCCCAAGAAACACATTTGCTCAAACTAAATTTGTGATCAGTAATTTGTTTTGTGGTCCTCTCTTTTATTTCAAATAATGATACAAATAAACTACAATGTTAAGATTCAGCTGACTCTTGACATGAATAATTATCACAGCACATACCATTTAACATATTAACAAATCCAAAATACTGATTCAAAATAATCCTTGTAGTATTCTACTCTAATTGTTAAAAGTTTTAATCTACTGAATTATTTGCTATGGAAAAGTCAATCTTCCACTACATTGCTTAAAATAACCCTTGCTGAATCTTTTTGTAACTTTTACCCTTTTTTGTCAATTTTATCATGTTAGAAGGTAGCGCTCAAACAGATCGTGAGCTTTTACTCCAACTCAATAGGGTTAGAATTATAATTTCAATTCTCCAATTTTAAAACCAGAGGTTAAAATACCATGTTGAATAGAATGCTAAAAAGGTCTTAATGCAAAAATTGAGGTCAAAGACCTCATTTTTCTTTATTAAAAAAGTTCCTCTATCTTGTCTGGTTGAAATGGAATGACCCTTCATTATAGAGATTAACCTAATCGACTACAAGCACACTCAATTCAGCTGATTAAATTCTCCCCAGATTAAACCTGGGAGAGAGGAAGAGAGAGGCATAATAAATATCACATATATTATTAACATTTTAAGCTCCAGTCTTCTCTTATACGAAAAAGAATAAAACACAGATGTCTGTCACTAAATTGTTCTTTATTCCAGTCACATATATTATCCATTGTAATGAGGGACTGATATAACCACGTAGTGGAGACACCTTCTATGATCAATTCCTTGGATATCTTCATTTCCCTTCTACCAAACTCAGTCTAAGTGGTTCCATAGATTTCTGCCTCTCACTTGTCATTTGTCTGAATTTTATTTCCTTCCTTCAAAAACAATTTGGCAAATTCTTAGATATTTAAATATTCACTTACTGTAGGATACAGCCAACCATTTCCTTTTTACCTAAGAGAAATGAATATTTACTTTCACTCAAACAGTGGCTTTTTAAAAATCACCCCAAACTGGAAAAAGCCCAAATGTTTTCCGTCTGGGGAATGAAAAAACAAACCGTTGTACAACCACACCATACTGCTCAGAAATAAAACAGAACAATTTTTCAAACCTACTCATAGATATATCGTTCAACTATAACTTCCCCAATTACTTCAAAACATGCTCAAACACTACCTACTGTGGGACTTCAGTTATGTAGCTTTCTAGAAAAGGTAAATATTTTGGATATTTTTGTATGGAAAATAGGTTTATGGGATCAGGGGAGAAGTTAACTATCACAAAGACATGAATACGTGTGTGTGTGTGTGTGTGTGTGAGAGAGAGAGAGAGAGAGAGAGAGAGAGAGAGAGAGAGAGAGAGAGAGAGAGAGAGAGAGAGAGAGAGAGAAAGTTTGTCCAGGCTGGTTCTTTCTGATTTGAAAAATCAATTGTACTAATTTAACTTCTTTACTGTGTATATAGGTTTACTCTGATCGTCTATTTTTCTTTCAGGAGTGGTGACAAATCTGTTCTTTCAATGGTTTGGCACATTTCATTTAGGTTATAAAATGTGTGGGCAGAGTTTGAATTCTTCCTGTGATGCTGGATTTTATGGGTCAACTTGACTGGGCCAAAGTATCCCCAGAAAACTGTGTAAAATTATTTGGGGTTGTTTCTGCGAGGATGTTCCTAGAAGATATTAGCATTTGGATTGGTGGGCTGAGTAAATCAGATGACTTTCCCAATGAAGGTGAGCATCGTCCAGTCACCCGAGGACTTGAATAGAACAAAAAGTCAAACAAGAGTTGAAGCAATCAGACTCCACCTGACTGATTGAGGTGGAACACTGATCCTTGCCATGGTTGTTTCTCAGGCCTTCAGACTGAAACTAGAACCCCATTAGATCTCTGGTTCTCAGACGTTCATATGGCACTGCTGGTTTTCCTGGGTCTCCAGCTTATAAGCCAGATCAGGTAGTTCTTATGTCTTTGATCATATGAGCCAATGCTTTCTAATACATACAAAGTACTTTAGTTCTGTCTCTTTGTAAATTATGACTAATACAATTTGTGTGTGTGTGTGTGTGTGTGTGTGTGTGTTCACTCTACCTCTGAGCTACACTCCCAGTTCTAGTTTATTTTGAAACAGTATCTCACTAAGTTTCCAAGGCTGCCCTTGAACCTGCAGTCTTTCTGTCTCAGCCTCCCAAGCACTGGGATTATAGACTAAGACAATTCTATTGTTTTCCTTCTAATGTCCAAGGAGTCTGCTCTTTCATTTCGGATGCTAGTTATTGGATCCTGGCTCCATTATCTCGTAGTTATCCTTGATAGAGGCTTGTTCACTTGAAAATCTTTCCAAAGAATTAGTTTTCAGTTTTGTTGATTTAATTCAATTGGCATTCCATTTCATTGATTTCTGCTATAATCTTTATTATTTATTTTCTTATTATTATTGCGGATATAATGTGTTCTTTTTTCCTAAGGTGAAAAGTTTAGATTATTGCTTTTAGATCTTTCTACTTTCCAATGTGTGCTTTCAGTGCAATGGATTAATTCTATTCACCGAAATTGCGGCAGCCTACAAATTTAATAAATTGCATACTCATCTTAATTTAAGAAAAATATTTTTAAATGTCTCTCAAGATTTCTTTTTTGACCCACGTGTTAGAGTGTGCTGTATTGAGTCATATGTCCTCCACATATTTTCAGATTTTCCAGCTAGCTTTCTCTTATTAATTTTTAATTTAATTTCATTGTGGGATAATATCACATGTTGCATGACCTATATTATTTTACATTTGTTAAAGTACATTTTTGTGACTTAGAATGTGGTCTATCTCAGTACATGGTCCCTGTGAATTTGAGAAGAATGTGTATTTGGCTGTTCTGAGATGAATACTGTTTAGATGTCAGTTGTATCCAGTTGATTGATGGTGTTTGTTGAGTTCAACTACGTTCTTTACTGATTTTCTGCCTGATAGATCTGTCCATTTCTAAGAGAGAAATGTGGAAGTCTCTAACTATAATAGTGGATTCATTTATTTCTCCTTGAAATTCAATCCTTTTTTTTTTCCTCACATATTTATTTATTGATTTTTCTTAAAGGATTTATTGGAATATATCAGCTGGACCTAACACATGAAAATGGTGTGTGAATATTATCACTTAGTTTCTTTAAAATTACTTCTTGCTTTATAGTGTTGTGTGACTCACATATTTAATACTATGCTATTAGGTGCATAAATTTAAGGAATATTCTGACATCTTGGAGAAATGGCTTTTTCATCATTATGCACTGCCTATCTCAGAAACTTTCTTTGCTCTGAAGTTGGCTACAACTGCACTTAATAGAGTCATTCCTACTTTCTTTGGAGTAAGATTAGCATAGCAAACTTACTTCATCCATTTATTTTTTTTAGTACTGGAAATTGCAGGCTAGACAAGAGATCTACCACCGAGATACATCTACAGTCCTGTTTTTTTTGTTTGTTTGATTTTGTTTGTTTTTTAGACAGGCTCTTGCTAAGGTTCCCAGGCTGGTCCAGAACTTGTAATCCTTCAGCCTGATCTATCCAGCTAAATATCTAGGATTACCAGTGTGTGCCACCATGTCCAGCCCCATCCACTTACTTTAATCTATATGTGTCTTTAATTGCATTAGGTTACTTGAACTACATTACGATGTGAGGCTACAACGTATTAATAAAAGTATATTTAGAAAGATCATATATTGATCCACTCTCACAATTTGTCTTTAAATTGGTATAGATAATTCATATTCAGAACCATTATTGATATCAACTTTATGTCTTAGTGTTTTTTATTTGTTACCTATTTTTCTGTTTTTGTCTTCCATGTCATTTATCTTTTAGATCTACTCAAAATAAAGAAAAGCATGCATTTTATATTCATCTTTGTTCATTTTTCAGCAAAACACATTTGATTATGTACTTCCTTACATATATATATATTTGCCATTGTGTGGTGACAGAACCTTGCTAACATTTCTGGCGATATAGGCCCCTTTGCAATAATTTTCTCTGAGGAATCTTTATTCTACTTTCTTTCTTGAAGTATATTTTTGCTCTATACAAAATTCAGGATTGGCTTCCTCTTTTAACAATTTAAAGATTATTCTATTTTCTATTGCTTGAATATTTTATGATGATGTCAGCTACAATTCTTCTGTAGCTTTTGTGTGTGTCTTTATGCCACACTTTCAATTTTTTCTCTTTGTCTTTGATGTTCAACAGTCTGAATATGATTTCTTAAGTATGTGCATAAATGTGCATGGAGATTATTTCTTTATATGTCTTTGTATTTATCCCACATGGTTTTCTCTGACTTTTGGAAATATATCATTTTGTATCTGGCATCAATTATGAGAAAGTCTATGTCATTTAAAAAAATATTTAAAATATTTCCCCATTCTATTTCTCTCTCTTCACTTTTATGATTTCAATTACAAATCTGGAAGGGAGATGCAAATCAAAACTACCCTGAGATTTCACCTAACTCCAGTCAGAATGGCAATCATAAAAAACATGAACAACAACACCTGCTGGCGAGGGTGTGGAGAAGTGGGAACCCTAATACATTGTTGGTGGGATTGCAAACTTGTGCAACCACTGTGGAAAACAGTATGGAGGATCCTCAGACGAATGGGAGTGAACC
>PVLC010026421.1:11026-22822 GCA_004027655.1 Graphiurus murinus | reverse complement strand
GGTGGCGCACGCTTGTAATCCCAGCATTCGGGAGGCTGAGACCGGAGGATCGGGGTTCGCGGCCAGCCTCAGCTACCTAGTGAGGCACTCCGCAACTTAGTGAGACTCGGTTTCAAAATAAAGAATAAAAAATGGGGCTGGGGGTATAGCTCGGAGGTAGAATGCCCCTGAGTTCAATCCCCAGTACCGCCAAAAAAAAAAAAAAAAAAAAAAATTTTTGCGTGTAATATCCTCTTTGATATTTTCACCAACTCAGGGAAGTAGAGATTAGCCCTGTTTGGAAAGGAAAGAAAAGGAGTTTCTTAGGCTAAGATATTTTTACTCAGCTAAATAATTTGAGCTGGATCAATGCCAGTTTAATCAGTCATGTGTTCCTCCACATTCTGTTGTGACATCAAGCACAAATAGATTGCTTGCAAAAAATCATCCATGAAGGAAGGGGTTTAGTATGCCTAGAATTTTTATCTCTGCCACATAACCACAAGAAAAGACTTAGTGCCATCTCTAATAAATAATCTAATTAACCTAGTTAGTCGGGGAGAATTGAAACAGGGAGAAAAACGTAGAAACATGAGAAGAGACTGGGAAAGCTAAAAGGGAAGGAAGTAGACTTATTTTTAAGGAATTTCAAATGCTCTGTTTACAATATTGATAATAATAGAAGAGCAATGGTGAATACTACAGTAATTAATATTACAGATAGGACTTGGCCTTGGAGTAAAGCACTGTGGCACAGATGGAAGTAGTCCCTCTCTTCCTCTTCTAGTATGACCAGGGTTTGAATTCTCTCTTTACTTTTGGCTCATATTCATTAATTTTTAGTGGCAGAATTAAATGCCTGTTTTTACTTTAAGAAAAGTAGCATTCATCCTTTGACGCTGTATAAAAGAAAAGCTGCAGTCATGGTTGAATCTTAAAAAGCCAGAACACTTACTAGGGATATCCTAAAGACATGCCTTTAGGATTTGAATCATGATGGTTTATAAAACACTCTCCAATGAACAGTATCGGGATACATGTTTACAATCCTGGAGAGAAGATGCTATCCAGAAGGCAACTGTGAGCCTCAGCTACAAATATTCTCTAAATTATCATGGTCTTCTTTTAATTTTTTTTTTCTAAAAGAAATATAGTTCTGAGCTTGGTTTAATGACTTCCAGTGGAGTTTTAGCTGATCATTATTTATCTCATCTTAAGTTCAATTTCAAGGCCCACTAATGGATTCTGCATCAAGATAAATGTAAAAGTTGTCAATTATATAAATGTGAAAACTATTAAAACCCAAGTAAATATAACAAAGAGAATTCAAAAAGATCAGGATGAAGCAACTCAGAAAGTGATGTCTCTAAAAACCTCATTGAATTCTCATTCATTTCAGCATCTCATCCTTACAGTGTTTGTTATCACTAGTTGTTCTGAATAGAATCTCATTTATTCTCCATTGCACATTAGATGTGATGGGTTTCATTAAAATGGCATAACTTGCAAAGCTCCCTGGGAAATCTTACAGACACCTGAATGAATAAGCAATCTATTAAATTATAGATACATAGCTCCAGTGATAAGTTCACTTTCACAAATTCTAGTTCTCTGGGTCCCATGGTATAAAAACTCAGCTGAAAGCACTTAAAGTTAACATGGTGGAAAAATAATAGGATTCATATAATGTACCAATAGATGATTGTTGACTGTGGGGTAAGAGGAAGCTTCCAGAGGGAAACATAAGCATGCTCCATTTCATTGAGTAACAAAGAGAAAAAGGATTGGACTTGCAGGTGTAGTGTCGCAGGAAGGAAAATAAGATAGGATGAAAAGAGAATGGCCAGAAAACCACAGCATACACAGTGCTGTCACATTAAGAATCATCACTCAAAAGTGGTCACAACAGCCCTGTGTTGCCTATGCCATGCAGACATTTATAGAAGATAACAGCAAGCTCTTACTTCACTGCTAATGTGCTCCTAGATTTTAGCCAGAAATTAAGTAGAGACGAGCATGTTACCCCTGCAATTAGGGAGTGACATGTTTATTTACACTTTCTTGTGCAAATTGCATAAAGAAAAGGTAAATTTGGATCATTTGTGTTTCAACTATGCATCCTATCATCTAGATTTTTGTGCTATCAATACTGACAATGAGATGGAATACAGATATCTTTAAATTTTTTTGAGTTTTTCTTTTTTAAAGAATGACACTTTTGGATTTATTCTCAAAATCACAATTTCTAAAAGAAGTCCAACCTATAACCCCATTTTCTCAGATCTCATTCTGGCTTGACAAATGATATAAAGATTTGCATTAAATTGCTAGAAAGAAGAGTTTAGGATATAGTGGTAGGAATTTATTCTAAGAAATGGAAAAAAAGATACCCTCATATTTAAAAGGTACTTTGTGAGTCTACCAGAAAGTAGAATAATGGTTACCCAAATTGGGTAGAGTATGGGGAGGATGGGTAGATAAAGAGACACTAGACTTTATCAGTGAATGCTGTAGGTATGAATGAACACATCACACTGAAGTCCATTAATATATGCATGATAAAAATTAATTTTTAAAATTAATTATTAAATGTTTATAAAAATGGAATGCCAGAGTGTGTACCAATTAGTACAGAGCTATGGCAGGAGGAGGGATGGTGAAAGGAAGTTAAAGGAGAGTAAAAACTGTATGGGTAAACTTTCTCCTTATTATCTGAAACAAATCAACAAAATATTAAGTTGTGTTCATTCTGAGTATGGGTAGATGAGTACTTGTTACATTTCTTTCTATTTTCTTCCCTTTAGTGAAGAAGGATGTTCACTTTTTTCTATTATAAATAGCACTCCAATAAACATCTTTATATAAAATAAATAGATACTAAAATGGTACTTAAAAGATACTTTTTGGATATATCCTTTTATTGTTCAACTCCATATAGTTCAAGAAGGATATAGATTGTCTTCATGAAATAGTATATTGATTCTGTTTGAAAATAAGCATATAGTTATCTGTAAAACAATTTATAAAAATATCATTAAAATAGTATACCAAATAATAAAAGTATTCCCATTATATTCAAAAACTCATAAAAACTTAGCAATATTGATGATAAGCTAGATCAGGACATAATCTCAAAACAGTTTCAAAAATTGAAATTTCAAATGTATTCTCTGACTTCAATGGAATTAATCTGAAAGTGTACTGAAACTATCAAAAAATTATCAAGATGCCTGGGGTGGTGGCACACATCTCTAATCCCAGTACTTTGGAAGCTGAGAGAGAAGGATCACAGGTTCAAGGCAAGCCTCAGCAACTTAGCAAAACCCTGTTTCAAAATAAAAATAAAAAGAGTCATGAGTGTACATTGGAGATAGAATGCAACCCTAGGTTCAATCCCCAGGAGAAAAAATTTTAAACAAGTCAAAACTGCTGAAGGATTTAGTAATTTATTTTTAGAAAGTCTATTTAACAATATAGAAATTAGAAAAGGACTTTAAAAATATTTTAAACTTAATGATAAGCAGCATATCAAACTGTATGGGATATATTTAAAACAAGGCTTAGAAATGTATAGCTTTAAAGATACGTTTAATACAAAGGTTTGAAATCAATTTCTAAACTTGCAGCTCAAAAGACTACAGCAAATCTAGCTCAAACAAAGAAGTAGATTGAAATAATACAGAGTCAGGAAAAGTGAATTAGCAAATAGACACACAATAAAGAAAATCTAAAGGCTCACTTAAGTTTGGAAAGAGAAATAATGTGAATATCAGGCTTCAAGAGGTGACTCTGTAGGTATCAAATGTATTAATTCCACAATTTAGGTGAAATGGACAAAATCTTTAGAATCACAGTATATCAAAACTGACACAAGAAGAAAAAGCTGCATATTCCTATGTTATTATAAATTGGATATATTATTAAAAGTCAGAAAAAGAAAACAGCCTTTCTCACAAATAATTTATGAAGTACCTCTTGCCGGACATAGTAGCTCAAGTTTGTAATCCCAGTACTCGGGAGGCTGAGACAGGAAGATCTCAGGTTCACAGCCAGCCTCAGCTACTTAGTGAGGCCCTCTGCAAATTAATGAGACCCTGTTTCAAAAGAAAGAATAAAAATAGGGTTAAGGGTGTAGCTCAGAAGTAGAATGCCCCCAGGTTCATTCCCCAGTACTGCAAAAAAGAAAAAAAAAAAAAAAGTACCTCTTGTCTTATATATCTTACATAGTTTGTTACTATTAATTTTATTCCTTTTATACTTTTATTCCCTTCTTCCCTCCCTGTACATGTTAGTGTGACTGATAGTAATACCTCTTTTCCTCTCTCTACCTCTTTCTTCCAGTCCCATCCCAGTATTCTACTGGTCTGTCTCATTTATCTGAGGCCTTTTTTGTTTTCCATTTTCTCAAGTGTCCACATATGAGAGTGAACATACAACTGTTTACTTTCTGACATTAGCTAATCTTACTTTGCATGATAGTCTCTAATCGCATCCATTTTTCCTAAAAATGACATATATTTACAGTGGAATTTCAGTCATAAAGAACAAAATTATTAACTTAATCTATTGCTCTGTTGATGGACACCTTGAATGGTTCTGTAATTTGGCTATTGTGAATTTTGCTACTATACACATGAGTATTCAAGTATCACTATAGTACTCTAATTCTTTTGGGAAGACATTATAAAAGTTTGACTTTAGAATGTCACCCTAGCCCTCAGTGGAAAAAACGTCCTCCTAGCAATGTTGGAAGCTGTGTGTGTGTGTTGGGGGGATGTAATATCAGCAGTGGAAAAATCTATTGTCATGAATTTATATAAGTGGCCTGGGCCAGTAAGGTGTGGCTAGAGAAGGTGGGTCCCTAGGGTTGTGGTCTTGGGGATTATATGTGGTTCTTGATCCTATTTCTGCTTTCTCTTGCTTTTAGCCTCCATGATGTGGGAAGCAGAGCCTGTGGGTGCTCTCTCTCTCTCTCTCTCTCTCTCTCTCTCTCTCTCTCTCTCTCTCTCTCTCTCTCTCTCTCTCATTTCCTGTCACCATGCCCTGAGCTCCAGACCCTGGCCTCACATAGACTGAACCCAAGTCTATAAAATAAGTAAACTAATTAATTAAGAACGATGAGCAAATAAATCTTCCCTCCTCTAAGTTGTGTGGTCAGGTTTTGGGTTAATGCAGTGAGAATGCTAAGGGAGATGCTCAGGAGTGGTATAGCTGGGTCATAGGGTGGTTCCATACAGATTTCCATAGTAGTTGTGCTAATTCAGAATCCCATCAATAGTGGATAAGAGTTCCCATTTCCCCACCTCCTCATCAGCATTTATTATTGTTCCTACACATTTTTAAAAGTAACTGAAATAGAGCCGGGCGTGGTGGCGCACGCTTGTAATCCCAGCATTCGGGAGGCTGAGACCGGAGGATCCGGGTTCGCGGCCAGCCTCAGCTACCTAGTGAGGCACTCTGCAACTTAGTGAGACTCGGTTTCAAAATAAAGAATAAAAAATAGGGCTGGGGGTGTAGCTCGGAGTTAGAATGCCCCTGAGTTCAATCTCCAGTACCGCAAAAAAAAAAAAAAAAAAAGTAACTGAAATAGAATAGGGTGTCACAATGGGTGTTATTAGACAAGGATAACATGGGCAACCAAACCTGACAAAAATATGATAAGTAAGGAAAACCATAATTAGAAATTTTTAAAAATTTCCTTAATCTGAATAAGATTATCTAGCAGCATTCTCAACAATGAAAATACAGGACTATATTGTACTTCTTCCCAAAATTGGGAACTATACAATATTGCCTGTTATCTGTTTTAATTTAACATTGTATTAATTGTTATAATCTATGAAGAAAAGATATAATAGCCTGGCATAGTAGAGCAGGCCTGTAATCCCAGTAATTAAGAGGCTGAAACAGCAGGATCACAGGTTCAAGGAGAGCCCCTATCAAGTAGTGAGACTCTCAGCAAACTAGCAAGACCCTGTTTCAAAACAAAAAATATAATTGGGCTGGGGGTTGCAAGTTGGAGGTTGTCCCTGGGTTCAATCCCCAGTACTCAAAAAAAGAAAAAAAAAAGACAAGAAAAATAAAATATAGAAAAATATAGAGAAGGATAAAAAGAAAATATATAAGTACAAGAAGTAATAACAAAGGTCTTATTATGTAAAAACAACTGTGTAAGTAAAAAAAAGAGGTTAATTGAATTACAGAGTCTAGAAATACACCATCCTTCTATACTCATTCAATTTAAGATCTTTGGGAAGTATACTCATTCAATTTAAGATCTTTGGGAAGAAGATGGCTAACTAAAAAATCATATGGAAAAAATGAGTAAATTTTGATTTTTACTTCACATTGCATATAGTCATCATTTTAAATGGATTGAAGATTTATATTAAAGCTTAGATGATTTATTAAAATTCTAAATTCCTGCCAGGCATTGTGGCACATGAAAAATTTTTTCAACCTCATTAGCCACTATTTCTTTAATTATTATATAGTAATCATAGTAATTATTTCTTTAATTACTATATGAGGACACCATTATCTGCCACAGCTCCTTAATAGCTGGATCTTGAGCAAGGCTTGGTCCACTGGAGTTCTGCAAGACAGACGATTCCAAAAGAAGGAATGCGTGGCATATCCCACTTTGCATTATATTATACTCTGGAAATTTGGGGTGCTTTGGGTTTTGCTTTTACATTAATTATAAAGGAAAATGTCTTAGAAACAGAAGGTAGACGGACAGATTGTGATTTCTCAATATTAGCTGACAAAACAGTGCCTCAAAACAACCCATAAGAAATTCATTAACCACATACAAACATTAGTCAGGAAATGGGCTTTGCAAGCTTAGTTACTAAACAGCCTTATGTTCCCTCTCAGCACACAGGTATAGAAACGAAATAAATAAACCAAAGAGATTTAGGTCTACTATTTTATCTATGAGTAAAGAAGGCTTTAAGAAAGATAGTCTTTGCCCACTTCCACCTTGTCTCCCTAGAATTTCACCAAATACATTAACTTTCTAGCTGCCTGAGAAAAAGATGAGAACACTGCTTAAAGGAGCTAAACAAATAGTAAAGATTTAAACTAATGAAGACTATCCGTTAACCTTTAATACTGCTTTGTACTTAAAAGAATCTTTATATACATATTGTATTTTGTAACCTTTACTGTTTTCTTAACCCCATTAAATGTCATGGGAAATGACTTTTCTAGTTAAAGATGTACCTACTCAACCTTTAGAAAAATAAGACTATAAAAATTCCTATTCTATATGCCTCACTGCAAAAAAGATAGTATAAAAAACAGCTACTAAAAGCAATAAACAGATACGCTTCAACACTGCAAGTGGTGTGAGCGTATTCTCGCGACCTCATTTCAATCCACACCTATCAAAGGAACCCAACCCTACTGCCTAGAGGGCTGGACCCTCGACAATTATCAACTTAGGAGGCTTAAGATTAAAAAATAAAATAGTGGCAATAATAAATGCTACGAGTGTTTGGATAAACTGGATCATTCATATGACAATGGGAGACTATGAAATGGTACAAACATTATGAAAAACATGTGGGCAGTTTTCTTAAAGCTATAATTGTAAGTATTATGAAATTCATCAGTTGCATTTCTGGGCATTTATCCAGAGAACTGCATAGATCCCCCCCGTATTATTTTGTAAAATTGCATGTTAATCTACAATGATCTAAAATATTAATACAAAGTTAAACTGTAATTATAGGCCTCTGCACATGTTAGTTAAACAAAAACAGTGAAGAGATTATATAACTATCGTACCACGAACAGGCATTTCATAAAATCAGTTAATCAATATTTTTCTGTTATTCCATAGAGATAGTTCTACTGTCACCTCACATATTTCACAGTTTAATTTGAGAGCCACTTTTATCTGTTCCTTTATAGACTACTATAGATTATGTGGCACTGAGCATTATGTACACAGTCACCTTTAAATTTAAAATATAATAATAACACCAATTGCTTAGAAATAAGAAAGAAAACTACAAAACTGGATAGCAACTCATTAGTGAATTCCACTCAAATTCTAGGGCGCTTCAGCAAGATCTGAGAGGGGAGAGGATAATTAAACATATTACAGCACTCTGTGCAAAACAAGATTAATATTTGAACTCATCAAATAATCTCAAAGGAAGCAGTTCTTTACATAATGGAGAAGAATTTGATTACATATAGCTTACAAAAAGAATCACTGATCTCTGATTATAATACTGGCAACAATGAAAACATTTTCTCATTGTATCTGTTGACCCAACCAAGTGCAATAAATACCTAAGTTAGAAACACATTCAGTGTTAATGCAGCACAGTAATAGGTAGACCAACTCATCTTTGCTTTTCATAATTTAAAACTTAGTCAAGGCTCTGACAAGCACTATTGTCAGGAAACAACAAGAAAAGAAACAGCCGTCATTAGATTTTCAAAGAAAATTAAAACTACGGAATTATTTTTCTCTACTTTAATAGAAGATTTTAGGTTCCTTAGAAATAATGTAAATCAGAAATCTGAAAAGTTCATTAAGTTTGTCAATTTCAGAGTACCAAGAAAATATGCCTAACAGCATGTTTTCCTCATCTTTACTTGTTTTCACCCAATATTACCATATGCAGGAGCAATGTAAATTTTTAATATTTGAGAATGTCTCCTCTTCTGGATAATGTTTTACCTCATATTTCAACCTTAGAAAAATAGTTATTTTAAAAAGGTCATTGTGAGCCGGGCATGGTGGCACACGCTTGTAATCCTAGCATTTGGGAACCTGAGACTGGAGGATCCGGGTTCGCAGCCAACCTCAGCTGCTTAGTGAGGCCCTCTGCAACTTACTAAGACCCTGTTTCAAAATAAAGAATAAAAAAAAATAGGGCCGGGAAAAAAAAAGGTCATTGTGCTTTTTAGTGGCTACACTCTGATAGTCATGGTATAATATTAGGTTATACTGGTCTTGGTTTCTTCATAGTCAACTAGAAAATGATAGAAACAACAAGAGTCAGACAAATAAATATCTCAGGACTTTATCTTTCACTCAGGACCACATTTTATAACTGCAAATCTGCTCACTATCTGTATGGAACAGGAAAATACTGATCCCTAGTTCTTTCTTCCACAGCAAATATGTTGCATTGCTACTCTTGACTGACACTTCCTGATTGTCTCTTCCTACTTAGTTGAAATTTGCATGAAATATGCCTCATCCTTATTACTGCTTGATATTTGATCACCATGCATTTACTGTTTTTATTATATAGTAAAGTTAAATCTTACAAATTACCTTCTGCCACTCAGATCTTCACATCTGACTCACAACCAGGTACTCAAAATCTATACCTCAATAGGAAGAAAGCTAAGGTAAGTTAAAGAATGAAAAGTGACTCTCTGGAGTGGAAGGAGGTGCCTGGTATATGAGACTTGGTGTTCAGTAGAGAAAACTGAGGAGGTTCCCCAACCATCCAGCTGGCTAAAAGTTTTTATGTAATCTGGACACATTATCAAAAGTTTGTCTGATTTACTTTGCTTTAGACAATAAGCTTAATAGTTGCGCTCACATTCACATCATTAACTGGAAAATAGACTTTTAACATTGAAGCTCAAATAGGCTTGGTCTGGTGAACCACACACTGACAATTCACATCCACAAATGAGACCTTGTGGAAATCTTGTGAAACAGGTGATCATTTTGTATATCTCTCATATTATAAGCTAACCATCTGAACAGATGCCAAACAGGTTGGGAAATTACTTTAGTCCAGTTCTAGCCACTGTCTTTATGAGCAGCTGCATTTTAATAGATTAAATAATGTAAATGACAGCAATAATCAGCGGATGAGTTTGAAAGACTGGAAAACACGGAGTCCATAAATCCAAGAATATAAACATTTTTCCCATGGGACTTATTTATTGCATCTTTAAATTTTTCTAGCATACATCTATTTTTACAATAGATAAATTTCTGTTTGTATAAAACTACATTCTAAAATACTGGTGACATGATTTTGTTAAGCAAAATAGACATAAGTTGTAGAAAACAAAGATGTGGCAATAAAAATATCATATATAGTAAACATCATTATTTTGCAAGAAACTTGTGCATATATACTATATATTGATCCTCTCAGATCAATTAAAATAAATGTCACTTTCCAGAAAATTAAAGAATTTCATATATAAAGTGTCATGTAATTCAGACTCTCAATTCCAAGTAGAATAGCTGTAATAACCAATGTCTGGCTATTGAAGGTCATACATAAAGGTCATGGAAGAGCATATGTACTATTAGATGAGTGATGATGGAAAATGGCTTTGAAAGTGTTCCCAAAGCTTGTAGTAACCTGGTTTTCCTAGTAAACCCCGCATTTTACTCATTTATCTGTCTGCATATTTATTTATTTTGCAGCACTAGTATCGAACCCTGGGCCTCTCACAAGCACAACACACACTACCACCAAGCTGAAACTCCAGCACAACAAGCTGAAACTCAAACTCTTTACAAGCACCATTTTCAGATCAAAGCACAAATACCCTTATTCAAATCTATCTTTTGCTTTAGTTTCTTACCAGATTATCATTAATATTTTTAGAAAGGCCCATAAAATGCATATATAGATTTAAATTTAGGAGAAAGATTAAATGAAGCCTATGACTATAAGATCCTACAAAAATTTCAAGTAGGAATGGAGACCTATATTGATTTCATATTGCTGCAATACAAATTACCATAAAATGAAAAGTTTTATAAAAAGGCCTATTTAGACCGGGGAATCCAGGTTTGGGGCCAGCCTCACCTCAGCTATGTAGTGAGGCACTCCGCAACTTAGTGAGACCCTGTTTTAAAATACAGAATAAAAAATAGGGCTGGGGGTATATAGCTCGGAGATAGAATGCCCCTGAGTTCAATCCCCAGTACCACAAAAAAAGGCCTATTTATTATTTCACAGTTCTAAGTCCAGTATTCTAAATATGTTATAGACTGGTCTAGGTGCTTAACATTTCATATTGCCAAAGTCAAGGTTACAAGCATCCTGGCTTTTACCTGGATATTCTAGGACTATCTGATTCTATGCTTAGACAGGTAGTTTAGTAAAAGTCAATTCTGTGCAGATGAAGGATTGAGATTACTCTTTCCTTTCTGGATGTGTGCTAAGGGTTGTTCTCATGTTGAAGAGGCCACTTATCGTCCTTGGCTTGTGGTCCTGCCTATCTTAAATGCCATGTAGATGTGTAGAAAGCTTCTTTCTTCTTTAAATAAGTCTATTTTCCACATTCTTCTGCCACTTTCTTCTGTTCTTCAAGGACTCAGGTGATTACATTGGTCCTACACAGATCCATTAAAATCTCTCTTTCTAAAAATAGAACTACAATGTGATACGTCTATCTCACTGGGTACATATACAAAGGAAATAAGGCCAGCATACAAAAAAGTTATCTGCATGCCAGTGTTAATTACAGTACTATTCACAATACCTAAGATATGGAATCAGTCTAGGTGCCCATTAACAGATAAAGAAAATATGGTATATATATATATATATATATATATATATATATATATATATATATATATATATATATATATATATATATATATACACACACACACATACACAATGGAGTATTATTCAGCCAGGAGACAGAAATCTTGGAGGAATACCTTTAAATTCTTGTTTTCTACAGAACTTCAAAAGCACATCTACTGTACTAAGCAAAGGAAGACCAAATTTACCAGTTATTTATGGTAAGAGCCATAAATCTGAAACTACTTTTTAATTTTGTTTTTTGGGAATTCAA
>PVLC010026421.1:0-10926 GCA_004027655.1 Graphiurus murinus | reverse complement strand
CAAATTTACCAGTTATTTATGGTAAGAGCCATAAATCTGAAACTACTTTTTAATTTTGTTTTTTGGGAATTCAAGTTTTCTGTATTTTCAAGTTTTCTGCTATTTTCTCTTTAGAATGAGATTTACTTTGGAATTTAAACTTGATTTTTCAAAACATTGGAAAAAATTAGGAAGAAAATATGAATGTTATACACAGTGCCAACATTCAAAAATACAATTAACGATCAATAAGATACTTTTTACACACTCACACACATCTTAGAAACAGTTGTATATGCATAAATTCTTATACTTAAACATAACTATAACTATATTTATTTAGATTATTTAATGATATAAGATTATATGTGGGAGATATTTTTCCCTAGATAATTTTTGGGGGGTTAGAAATAGAGTATTCCGCTGGGCGTGGTGGCGCACGCTTGTAATTGCAGCATTTGGGAGCCTGAGACCTAAGGATCCAGGTTTGCGGCCAGCATCAGCTACCTAGTGAAGCACTCCGCAACTTAGTGAGACCCTGTTTCAAAATAAAGAATACAAAGTAGTGCTGGAGGTATAGCTCGGAGATAGAATGCCCCTGGGTTCAATCCCCAGTACCGCAAAAAAAAAAAAAAAAAAAAAAAGGAAATAGAGTATTCATTCCAATCATAGTGATAATAATTCATTGGTTTCTTGTTTAAATTTGCATTCTTAAACTGGTTTAGCAACAATTTAATCAATTTTGCAAATTTAATTAGATGGCCAACACGTTAGCCAGTGTCTTGATCAACATTCTCATTGCCATAATGCAAAAAGACTAGCCACACATTTTAAAGGAAGAAAGATTTATTTGCTCACAGTTTTTGGAGATTTTAGGGTTCAGTCCATGTGAGTCTGGTATCTGGGGAGCTCAAATCATGGCAGTAGAAAGCAAAGTGAGAGAGGAAGATCCACTCTTGCATTGTGAAAGCCAAAAGCAGACAGAGAACAGGGGGAGGAGAAAACCATGTATAATCCCCAAGGCCATACCCCGAGGGACCCCTCCATAGCAACGAAGCTTTTCTTCCAATATTGCTACCATGTTTCCATGAGGGTTGGGGGGACATTCCAAATTCAAAACATTACAGTCAGTTTGCAATTGCTATGATCAAAATACCTGGTAAGAAAAACTTAGAGAAGGAAAGGGTCATTTTGGCTCATGGTTTCAGAGGATTCTGTCCATGACCAGCCAGCTCCACTGCACAGGGCCTGAGATGATGCATAAGATCATGACAGTGAGAAAGGAAAGCTGCTCAAATCATGGCAACAGGAAGAAGAGGAGGGAAGGAACCAGTTCAAATAGATTTGTCTCTGTAAGATGGAGATTTCTTCAGTCTCATAAAGTGATTTGGTGATGTATTACATGCAAAGGTCCACTCGGTTCTTTAATTCCCAAACATTACAACCCCTGAAATGTTATTTGACTTTTTCACCAACAACTGGAATATGATTCTAAATAACTTTTTGAAAAAGTTTACAAAGGCATTTTGTCTGAGTTTAATATAAGTAGAAATAATTTACGATTGCTTTCACACTTAAAATGCATCTTAGCTAGATATAAAATTATTGAATTACAAATTTTTTCTATCAAAACTCTAAATCTTCCTCTTGCAATTTTTTTTATTTTTATTATTCAGCACAGATTTTTTATACATTTCTTGAGTACAACAGGATTATGTATACATTTACGACATATCAATCATTGTCAGAACACAAATAGCACCACTTCTTCATTTTCCACATATAGCCCACATTCCTAACATAGCCTGGTCAAGCAAACTTTCTAGAGTCATAAAACCATAGAACTTTAGAGTCATATATTTACTTTCTAAGAAGTAAGAGGGTCTTTCATCTATGCATCCTAGGAGCAATCTCCAGACTTTGAGACACCAATGTAGCCATAGCAGAAGAATCAGTATAATTACTCATATATGCAGATATCAACTGCCAGGAGGGAAAAGGCCCAGCTGGACTCCCACAACTCCCCCATTTTTAATTTAAAATGCATGAAGGACTGTGCCTGTCTTAGGTTGTTTCCTACCAGGTGCTTAATCTTACACATCATGGGGTCTCGATGAGTCATTCAAGGAGCCCTGTCTTAGGTTGATATTGCCCTGACAAAATCGAACCCGTCATTGACTACCAGACCCTGTGTGAGGCAGTGCTTGCAGTTTTATTCCATGTAAATCTGTTAGAATACAGATTTATGCCTAACAAAGGCATTAATCACAAGGGGTACAACAAGTGGTAGAATGCATAAGCCTAGAATGACTATTGCTGCTAATCTGATAACCCCTCCCAGCAAGGAGGTAAATGAGGGCCAGGTAGGCACCAAGGATTGAAGCAGATCTACAAATATCTTGGCAGTTTCTGCCACATTAATAGAAATGGGCTCCGCATTACATAGATCAAAAATCTCCTGGTGTAAGCTGGGCATGGTGAAGCACGCTTGTAATCCCAGCATTCAGGAGCTGAGACCAGAGGATCTGAGTTAGCGGCCAGCCTCAGCTACCTCGTAAGACACTCCGCAACTTAGTGAGACCCAGTTTCAAAATAAAGAATAAAAAATAGGGCTGGTGGTATAGCTCGGAGGTAGAATGCCCCTGAGTTCAATCCCCAGTACTGCAAAAAAAAAAAAAAAAAAAAAAAAATCTCCTGGTGTAACTTTAACAAATCCTTTTTTTTTATCTTTCCTTTTTGTTTTTTAATTTGGTGTATTGTAATCACACATCTTTGTTAGGTAAAGCTAGTATAGGTAAAGGCATACATGCACACATTTCTCATTTAACCCTTCCCCAATTCCCACCCCATTTCCCTCCTCCTCCCTCCTTCTCAAGGTCAGTTTAGTGATTGACTTTGATGTGTTCATGAAAGTACACCATTCTCATTAGGGTGTCCCCCCTCCCCACTTTCTCACCCTGCACAAGAGTCAACTCAAGGTGGATCAAAGACCTGCAAGTCAGGCCAGAGACCTTGCAGCTACTTGAAGAGGGCATAGGACCAACACTTCAACACTTAGGCACAGGTAAAAACTTTCTCAACAAGACCCTAAAAGCACAAGCAACTCAAAGGAAGATCAATACATGGGATTGCATTAAACTGAAAGGAAACTATCAAGAACCTCAACAGACAACCCACAGAATGGGAGAACATTTTTGCCAGCTACTCTTCTGATAGAGGACTAATATCTAGGATATACAGAGAACAAAAGAAACTCGCAGCTAAGAAAACAAATAACCCAATCAAAAAGTGGGAAAAGGATCTAAATGGACACTTCACAAAAGAAGAAATACAAATGGCCAATAAAGGTATGAGGAAATGTTCAGCAAAATTAGCAATCAGAGAGATGCAAATCAAAACTACCTTGAGATTTCACCTAACTCCAATCAGAATGGCAATCATCAAGAACACAAACAACAACAAATGCTGGCGAGGGTGTGGAGAAGTGGGAACCCTAATACATTGTTGGTGGGATTACAAATTAGTGCAACCACTTTGGAAAACAGTATGGAGGATCCTCAGACGAATGGGAATGATCCTACCATATGATCCAGCGATACCTCTACTGGGTATCTACCCCAAAGAAACGAAACCAAACTATCAGACCAACGCATGTGTATCTATGTTTATAGCTGCACAGTTTACAATTGCCAAACTATGGAACCAGCCAAGATGTCCAACAACAGATGAATGGATTACAAAACTATGGGATATGTACACAATGGAATTTTACTCAGCCATAAAGAAGAACAAAATCATGTTATTTGCAAGGAAATGGATGGAACTGAAAAACATTATGTTAAGTGAGATTAGTCAGTCATAAAAAGTTAAAAATTGAATATTCTCCCTAATATGTGGAAGCTAGGGAGAAAATGGGACATAAGTGGGACTCCAGATGAAGAAGGAGAATCCTTAGGTGAACAAAGATTTTAAATTTTTGTATTTGTTATAAATGAGAAGACTAAATTCAGAATGATTTGTGTTCTACTGGGTATAAGCAGAATTTTCTACTTCAATGTGTATAAGAGTTAACATTCATTAATCATTAAAATTAAAAAAATATTTTAAGTAGTTTCTAGATGTAGGTCTCTTTCCATTTCTTTTCTCTTGCAACAATATAATTTTGATCTGTATCTTAATTTCTATAATGAATCACAAATAAATTAGTTTTATATTACCGCATCCATGTTTATTTTGATATAATCTGAGGACACTGACAACTCATAGTTTAAATGTTTGTTTTCTGACTTCATATATATCAAATTATCTGTCATTATTTTAATCTGTTTTTCCTTGTAATTCTGGAAGAGTGACTATGGAAGAGTGACTCCTGTATTTTCTTCTACAACACAGATACAGTTTGTCAGTGTCAATTCTGCTATTGTATTTTCATTTTCCCTGCAGGCATTTCTGTTCTTACCTCTCTTCTCAAAAAAATTATGTGAGTTCTATATCTTTACCCATTCTTTCCATGTGACCTTTGTTTCTGTTTCATAGAAGTCCTTCTATCTTATTTACTATTAAAGTCTTCCTCTTCATTCTTAGAGAGGTCATTTCTAGGGATATTTTAATCAACAAGAAGCCATACTCTTACTATTATTCTACAACATTAATTCATCATCCCATATTTATGTAACTCTCCTAGAAAGGTAAAAGTTATATACAGATTCTGTATTTACCAATAGAAAATGTATATGAGCACCCTTAATTTTATTACCTGCTTTTTCCAATGCTGGTCTTTTGAAATAAGAATTGAGATTCCAGATATTAAAACTTGCTTTATTAAAACACTTTTATATAAGGCAGCTCTTTCAGGATTATTCTTGTTTTTCTCTTTCTTCCAGCTTTATGTTTCTCTGATTAGGTAAGAGCCTTGCAGTACTGACATTTTTATTATGCATTGATGTCAAGGCTAATCCTAAATACCCTAGTTACAACTAACATGATCTAATGAGAATTTAAAATGACCTAGAATTTCCACTTGATCACTTTCTAGTCTTACAGAATTTAACAAATATCCTAACCTCACTCTATGAGTTTTATAATCAAATTCTTCTAGGATGAGTATGTATGCAGATATGGCATAATTTAAAAATTAAATTTATATTTATGAGTGGAATGGGAAGAGGTTTAGATTTTTTTTTTTGCCTCAATAAGTGACATCTTCCTGTGAAAGAGACAGTTGATTGCTATTTCTCTTGATAGAGATCTCAAATTTAGGAACCAAAGGCAGAATATGTCTTCTAACTAATCGTAGACATAGGCTTACATAAACTACCAGTTTCAGTTTTCAATCCCATTCCCTCAGACTCTAGTTAAAAAGAATTTCTCAGTGGATCACAATATACTGATAGTCATCTATTGTTAAAAGAGGGAGAGAGGGAGGAAGGGAGGGATGGACGGGGAGAAGGAGAGAGAAAGAGAGAGAAGAGAGTTAGTTTACATTCCTTGTTAGGTGTTAGGTGTTTTAAGTATAACTCCTCAACTTCAAGGGCTGCTACTAGTTACTATTTTGGAACAACAACAACAAAAAAAAAACATGTTTCAGTACAATTCCCTTTCATTCAAAATTCTTGAAGTCTTAATGATACATTTTCAGTGGATTTCTTCCAGAAGATAGCTATTAGGAAAAAAAAATGTACCCAAATTCATTTGGGAAATATTGGCTTGGAAAAAATACTTTCCTTACTGTGTCACGATTTAAGACCTATACTGTTATTGTGAAATTTCAGTTTTAGAAGGAGGTACAGCATATATGATTTCACATGCAAGTTTGACCATAGGAAGAGTCTGGGGATAAAAGCTACAATGAACACTCTTGGTGTCCCACCTTGGAACTTCATATTCCTTTTATTCACTGGGAGACTCATCTTCTAGCTTATCATCATTTTTCTGATAAAATTTTCCACCAGAAAGTGTCTTCTGGTAATCACACTTGGGCGCTAACTGCCTCGTTGGTTGAAAGAGCTGGAAATGTATGGACATGTGTATACCTTTCCATTGCACTTATACCCATCCCTGAAGATTGGTGCATTACCAATTACTGATTCGAATCATAGGAAACAAAATCACAGCTTCTTTGCTGATAAAACTCTCAGGTGTGCTCTAGAAATCTCCCATGGACTAGGTTTAGTCCAAGATGTCATTTGAGATTACATCCTTACCTGTAGTTCTCCTTCACTGCTCTGTTTTCCCTCTCTCCCACCTCCCAGGGGGTCTCTACTAGCCACATAGCTTTAATAAATCACTTATTCTCAAATTCATGACTTAAAGACTCTTTCTGAGAGAATATAACTTAAGGTAGAATATTTGGGACCAAGATTTGAAAACAAAACAAAACCAAAAAAAAAAAAAAAAAAAAAACCATTGAAAACTTCTCTCTAGCACAATAGTTACATTCAGAATGCTTGGAATTAAAATGTAGTATTTGTGCTTCCACCAGCAGCTTAAGGAATTTGATGCAATTTCATGTTTAAGAATAAAATAACAACTATGTATTAATTTTTATTAAATATATGGTGGTTCAGAAAGCCCTCTTCTGTTGTCCAGTTGTTTTAACCCATATTCTTAACATTCCTCAGAAATATTTTTGCTGTCTTTGGAGGATTTTTACCCTTTATTTCTTTGGCTTAAACAATCACTTCAGGAAGTTTCATTACCAGGAGCAAAATTTTTATTAACCTGTTTGCATTTCAATAGTTTATTAGAAACTTTAATGGTAATCTGTTTCAACCTTGTCATTTCAAAGGTGAGGAAACTTAAATCTAGGGGAGAAAAGTTATGGACCAAGGTCATACAGAGTCATCCCAAGTCTTTTGAATATTAATATCTAATCTTTACCCAAGAATGCCTTCTTAATTTTTCACATAATGACTGAGTTGGAATGCATTACATTTCTGGAGTGTTCATTTTAGCTGTAATTCTACTCACTAAAATATGACCATTCTTTGAACAGAGCTGTTATTTAACATTCTAAACTCCACAAATTGAAAGCTGAGTTTCCTGTTTATCTTGATTGAGAAGAAAGAAGAAAATATTTAAAAATTCATATATGCAGCAAAATGCAATGAAAATTACTAATAACTTACCATAATTTTACTTTAAAAATTTTCCAAGAATAAAAAGGGTTATCTTTAAAAAAAAAAAAAAAAAGTTTAAACTTCTCTAGCACTCACTTTACCATAAAGTTTTGGGTTCAAACAGTGTGATGCAGTAATCAGCCCTGTTCCACTGCTATGTTATGATATGACTGGTTAAGATACTAACGATATGAAATTCATACTACATACGATATGAATTTCATACTAATGAAATGAAATTATACAGTTATTGATACAATGGTAGTAATATCACAATACCACTTTGCACTCCTCCTTTGTGGTTCTGAGTAAGAGGCAGCTGTTAATTCAGCCATTTAAGGGATCAATTTCTGTCCTAAAGACTTGAGAAGAGCCTACAGGCTAAGTGGTAACATTTCCTGATGTTTTTATAATTTGGAATCCATTGATCTTGAAAGTGC
The DNA here is from genome assembly GCA_004027655.1 of Graphiurus murinus. Classification (NCBI taxonomy): domain Eukaryota; kingdom Metazoa; phylum Chordata; class Mammalia; order Rodentia; family Gliridae; genus Graphiurus; species Graphiurus murinus. Next base: position 3,389 of record PVLC010026421.1, on the reverse strand, counting down.
TTGTTCGTGTTCCAGAGAAGGTGAAAATGGCTGTCAGGTCTAAGACAACTGTCATACACCAGGGTCAATTTTGTTAACTATCCTTATCCCTAAAGAATCTTTGATAATCTATAAGGTCTGTTACAGGTAATTCTTTACTGGGCAATTTTACAAATATTTACAGTGAAAACAGACATTAAAGAAATTCAATAAATATTGTGCCAATTTGGTTTTAGACACTTTCATGTATTATCTCATTTTGTCCTCAAAATAACTCTGGCAAGTAGATCATATCATTTCTGTTACTGACATAAGAAACACTGGTTGGCAGAGATAAAGGAATTTACTCAATGTATACCAATTCAACAACTGGCAAATCTATGATTTGGACACTGGTTATTTTCTAACTCCAGCCATGCTTTCCAATATACTAGAGGCCTATGAGCTCTAACTCCTGGTGGAATTATTTTTTATCTCAGTCCTTTTTTATCATTAGTATCAATTTTAGTATCCATTATTCTTAATGTGAGGACATCTGTTGGGATAATTGGGGCAGTTGAAAGGAAGTAACTTTGAAAGTTAAAGATTACATGATTTTGGATGAATCACTTAATGCCATTATCAATCATTCTCATCTTTAAAATAAGACTGATAAATTATTTTTTTCTTGGAATTCAGAAGATTAGATGATAAATAAGCTAGTATAGTATTTTGTTAACTATAAGACAGTATTGATGTTTTAGATATTCATTGTTGTTATAGACTGTATTGCAAAATTTACTGCAAATTCTCAGCTCAGGGATTTAACTTTTATAAAGTAACAATGAAGTAAGTATTTACATATCAGACTATATTATATATTTTCATGTTCTATATATCAAATTTAAAAACATTTCTTAACTTAAGAAGAATGAAGGTATCAAAAATCCAAAATAAGTTATCAGGAATAACTTGAGTTTAAGTTATTTTGTATATGCAGATTATGTTTTAATTTATTGGCAGTCATACCAGAATGAATGGCTCACTGAAGATCATATACATTAGGTTATAATGTGCAGCTTCTATTGACTGTGACCATGTGTAGGACTAGTTACCACTAGATGATTTTGTGAGAAATAGGATGTTGTTAATCAAAAAGTATCCATTTGTAATCATTAACTTAAAACTTGGTAGAGAATAAATCATTTACTTCCCAACTCACCCCCTTCTTCCACTGTAGAACTTAAGAATTTGCATTTGAAAAAGCATCTAGATAGATGAGCCAGAAAAATTAAGCGTTTTGCATAGGGGACAAGAGCCAGGCAGAGGTGATAATCTTTTCAACCATTGCCCTATCAATAGGCTGTGTTCTAGAAAAGACAACACTAAGTGTAGGAAGAAAATATAGAGGCCAGTCAAAATAAAAATGCACTGAATATCCCTGCTCTTTTGAGAAAATTGGTGCAGGGCATATATTATATCTTTATTGATAAAAAGAATTGCCATCATTAGAAGTGTGAACCGCTTTTCCTATGAAGGGGCCCTCCTATTGGCAAGAGTATTCAGTAGTGGTTTTCTTGTCATTTCCCAGGCTCTGTGCTTAGTAAACCATCTCATTTATTAAACACTTTAAATTAATCTCATTTTATACTTTTATGCGTGTATTGTAATTAAACATCATAGTGAGATTCAGATTAGTACATTCATACATGCATACAACTCTTGGTGTATTTCTCTCCACATCCTACCCTGTTCCCCCTCATCCCTCCACTTACGTATTACTGAGATTTGTTGTTTACCTATGTTATGTGCACACCATTAAATGAACAGTTATTCTCTTGAATGAGTCAATTCTTTTTCCTGTTGGAACGTTGACTGATACAGCCTGTTAACATATTCTTTAGATCCCAAATCTATTTGAATATGACATATGGTAGTGTCTCCCTAATTAGTTTAATGAATCATTTTTTAAAAAAAAGAATACCCATATTGTCATTTAACATATGAACACATAGATAAGCAACAAATAATTAAAGAAGTCAAAATTATTTATAGATTATATTCAATTAAAGTTAACAACCAATTAAAAATTCAAATTAACAATGACCTTTTCAGGTGACAAAATCTTTGCTGATATTAAATAGTTATCCCAGTCAAATATGAGGGCTCAAGTATTTGAACCGATCACTTATATCTATTTTTAGTGCCACAATAACTTTGAAAGTTAATATGCTTCCCATTCTATATCACTTAATTAACATAATCTGTTTTTGCCTAATATTGTCCCATTCCAACTTATCTTTCGTTCCAAATCCTATGCTATTGTTATAAAATACAAACCTGATCATGTTGCTTCCTTTCAAATTCTCTGATGGCTCTTTATTGCCACTTTGAAAGAGCACCCCTTTGCACAGTGTGTAAAGCCTCACATGATGTGGTCCCTGTTTGGAATGTCACTTCCACAATAAGCAGCCCCATGCCATACTCAGTGTTTCAGGCATTCTGCACACACTGGCATTCCTCTGTAGGAAAGTCCTTTTTTGTTTGAGTCTTTACCCTTGAAGTTGCCTTCCCAACAAATGTTTTCCTTTTCATATTTTTTGCCAGGCACACTGTTTGAATCCATCCCTAGTCTGTTCCTCTATACTTTTCTCTAGTTAAAATACTCTCATTCTTTCCCTCTCACGGATACAAATTTCAGTTTGCATGTCTATGCCTCTCTCAGATTCTATCTGAACTGAAAATATATCCACCTTTTGACAGGTTAATTTCCAGTATTTGGCATGTTGTAGGAATATAATAAATGGTTGTTTAATAAAAAAATAAAAATAAAATAAGAGAAACAGTGTAAATTCTTTGGCAATGCACTGAAGATTATTTATGATTTTTTATTTAAGATTTCTACATTTTAGCTGGTGTAGTGGTACACATCTGTAATCTCAGAACTTGGGAGACTAAAACAGGAGGATCAAAGGTTCTATGTCAGCCTCAGCAACTTAGTGAGACCCTGTTTGAAAATTTAAAATAATTAATTTAAAAAGGACTGGAAGTATAGCTCAGTAGTAGAGTGACCCTGGGTTCAATACCCAGTACCACAAAAAATAAAAATAAATGAATAAGATTTTTCTCCATTTAATTCCAACATACTCAAATCTTAAATGATAAATATTCATTACTCATTTCAAATTCAAAGTTCTTAGTAGTTGTATCTTCAAATACCATATGGAAAACAAGCTTTGGATACTTTAACAAGTCTAGTCGAAGAATCTAAAACAAAAACCTTGTAAATTGATAAAATCAGCATCAAATTCAAAGACATATTATTTTACAAATTAGTAGGTGTGTGTTGGGGGTGGATAGTGGGTATTGAACCCAGGAATATTCTACCAGTGCTTTATACTTTTTTTTTTTTTTTTTTTTTTTTTTTTTTT
>PVLC010026420.1:0-21427 GCA_004027655.1 Graphiurus murinus | reverse complement strand
TCTTCTCATCCTCTCCTTCTCTTCCTCCTCTCCTCCCCTCCTCCTCCTCCTCTTCTTCTCTTTTTCTCTTTCTTTCTCTCTCCTCAGCCTATGACTCCCACACACATACTCAGGTCCACTCAGATGTTTTACAAGCCTTGTTCACACATACACAGAACAGGATAGCTCTCAAGAGCTTTAAATGATAACCCCTCGCCACATGCACAGGCACGTGGACAAGCACATAAGCACATGTGCGCGCACACTCACACACACACACACACACACACACACAGAGTGTGATCATCAGCACAGCCCCGCTGGGCCTGCTCAGAGAGGAGGAGGCTTCCCCTGGAAGGAGGGGGAAGCTCCTCTGCCTGGGGCCTTTGAAATGTCAGCTGAGCCAGAGTAGAGCTTGTGATTCAGCCCCTGACTCACTCCCATCTCTGCAGAGAGGGCAGGACACAGTGTCTTCATTCACTCCCTCATTCAGTCACAAACTCTCCGTCCAGCCTTGCATCTGTCCCTGCAGAGACAGAGGAGAATAAAACGCCTGTCTGCACTCAAGTTCCCCACAGTTCAACAGGGAGAGGGAGACGAACGGGCCGCCCAATCCATGTGGTAAGTGGAATCGGCCAGGAGATGTGTCTGAGAAACCTGAGGGAGCCCAGAAGCCACCTACAGACAGATGCATTTGACCACAAAAACGTAAAGCTCCTATAAGACAAAAGAATCCATACACAAAAAAAGAGAGACATACAGGATAGATCTAGGGGAACTGTTTTCAGCACATGGATTCAGAAATAGGATTCAGAATATATAGAGTTACTATCTGTCAATAAGATAAAGGCAAGTTGGGAGTGGTGGTGCATGCTTGTAATCTCAGTACTTGGGAGGCTGAGACAGGAGGATGGCAGGCTCAAGTCCAGCCTTGGCAACTTAGTGAGACTCTCTGCAACCTATCAAGACCCTGTTTCAAAATCAAAATTTAAAAAGGGCTGGGAGCCCAGAGGTGGAATGCCTCTGGGTTCAATCTCCAATAAGGAAGGAAGGAAGGAAGGAAGGAAGGAAGGAAGGAAGGAAGGGAGGGAACAGGGAGGGGGGCTGCACATTAGAACATTTGACAGAGTTGCAAGAAGAGCAAATTCCCAGAAAAAGAAATACAAACAGCCAATCTCAGGAATATCTGGAAAATGCAAATTACCATGAGATATTTTTTTCCCCATTAGATTGGCAAAAATCAAAAAGACGAATACCTCCCAGTACTGGCAAGCATATGAATGAAAGAGCAGTAAGCCGCAGATGTGAGGGAGTGGGCCTCCGGTGGCTTTTGTTATTCGTCTCTCCTTTCTCATACACTGGGTGCGGCACAGTCACTCAGCAACCCTCTGCAGAACTGAGTCAAAGAGGGGACGCCCTGCTGCGCATCTCAGCTGCAGAGGATTTTCATTCACCTAAGACCCTTCCTGGCGCTCTTCTGAGATATTGGGGGCGACCTCAAGTAGGCTAATAAGTCTGGGAGCAGGGGCTGGGGACAAAGCACAAATGGAGCTTGCTACCCAGGGACAAGACGGCTCCCCTGGTGCTGGTCACCTCTCTTTCTTCACCAGAGGCAAACCAGGACACCCCAGACGTTCCTCAGCCTCACAGATAGCAAAAGGGATGGAGAAAAAAAGAGGCTTATCTGTGATTATTCACTATGGAGACTGGAGAGCAAACAGATGGAGACAGAGGCAAAGTACAGAGCAAGGAGAGGCTTTTGCCAACGAGGAATTGAAGCAGGGCACCGTCTTCAAAAGCACAGCCAGGCCCTAAGAGGCGGGCACCAGGCTCGAGGTGCCCACAGACACCGGGAGGCCTCTTCTGCTCTGCCCAGTAGTGGAAAAAAAAAACACGCTTTGCTGACTGTGCACCAGACACAGGGCTGAGGCCTGCAGGTACCTGTCTCCATAGCCCTCTGCTGCTGTGCAAAGGGACTCAGAAAGGTTGACAGACTTGTTTGAGGCTACACAGCTTATTAACAGCGGCACTGGGATTTCAACTTAGGTCTATCTGATTCTAGAACTGTGTGTGTGTGTGTGTGTGTGTGTGTGTGTGTGTGTGTGTGTGGTATCTAGGGAATAAACTCAGGGGCGTTCTGCCTCTGAGCTACACCCCCAGCCCTGTTTTACTTTTTATTTTGAAACAGGGTCTTGCTAAGTTGCTGAGGCTGGCCTCAAACCTGCAATCATCCCATCTCAACCTCCCAAGTACTGAGATTACAGATGTGCACCACCATGCCTGGCTCAGAACCCCTACTCTTAAACATGCTGCTTGACTTTTAGGGGCCTAATACTAATAAGTTACCGCTCAAAGAAGTCCTGCTCAACAATAGACCAGAAGGAGGTTTTTGCTCCGGAGGAGAAGCAGGAGCACATCGAGGGGTTTCGGTGGGCTGGGCTGAAGTCAGCAGGAAGTTGCTGTAGTTGGAGGAGCACAGAGGTGTCTGGGACCTGGGCTACTCTTTCCGGGCTTAGGTGAATGTGAGCACACCAGCCATACCCCCCACACCCACCCCATCTGTTTCCCCTAGAGAGCTCAACAGAATAAAACAACAACAACTTCAAATCAGAAGGGCCGGTGCCGCTGCTGGCAAAGGCAGGGAGGAAGTGGGCAGCCGGGGAGGCCACATCCGCCCCCAGCGAGGCTCCCTGGGCACGGAGTGTAGTGACAATGCAGAGGAGAGTGAGGAGGCTGGTCCCCGGGGCCCAGAGGAGGAAGGGAGCAGAGGTGCTAGGTGTCCCCGCCCCGAGCAGCAGACCAGTGCAGTCGAGTTCAGCTGGACCCTTGGAGTTCTGGCATTACTGGATCTCACCCAGGTCTGGGTTTAGCGTGACCCTCACACTGAGCTCCACGTTGGACCCGTCTCTGGGCCTGAGCCTAGGTCTCCATTCTCTTCCTCTGCTATGGAGGCCCCATTGGACACTTCTTCCTTTTTTCTTTTCTTTTTCCCTCTGAGTTTCAGTCTCACTCTAACTCCTTGGCATTCACCTGCAGAGTCCAGAAGAGTGTAAATCTTCCAATGTTCATCTGTGGTCTCGCAAGGTACAACCTCTGAGCCAAAGTCACTTGTCTAAGCTTGAATCACTGTCACTTAAGCACTCGTCTCTGATTATTACTCCTTCGGAAAATGCACATTGTCAGTAAAAACTCAACAGGCATGCCCAGCCCAGGTGTGGATCTAATGAAACCCTACACTATTAACAAGTGATTTGCAAGGACTTTTCCACACCCATGAACCTCTTACAAGAGGACATGCAATGGTTAAGAATATGAGCTTTGGCCGGGCATAGTGGCACACATCTATAATCTCAGTACTTGTGAGACTGAGACAGCAGGATTGCAGGTTTGAGGTCAGTCTCAGTAACTTTGTGAGGCCCTCTGCAACTTAGTGAAACCCTGTTTCAAAATAAAGAATAAAAAAATAGGGCTGGGGGTGTAGCTCGGAGGTAGAATGCCCCTGGGTTCAATCCTCAGTACCACAAAAAAATAAAATAAATAAGAAAAAAAGAATATGTGCTTTGGCCAAACACGATGGCACATGCCTACAATCCTAGTACTTGGGAGACTGAGACAGGAAGATTGAAGATTTGAGGCCAACCTTAGCAACTTAATGAGGCCCCCCACAACTCAGTGAGACCCTGTTTCAAACTAAAATAGGGCTGGGAGTATAATGCAGAGGTTAAATGTCCCTAGCCTCTATCCTCTGTACCAAAAAAAAGAGTATGTGCTTTGGTGGCCAGGCATGGTGGCACACATGCCTGTAATCTTAATACTTGGGAGTCTGAGGCAGGAGGATTGCAGTTTTAAGGCCAGTCTCAGCAACTCAATGGGACCTTCAGTGACTTAGTGAGATCCTCTTTCAAAATTTAAAAAACAAAATAAGGCTGGGGACGTAGCTCAAAAGTAGAATGCATCTGGGTTCAATCCCCATTACCCCCCCCCTACACACACACACAGAAGCTAGTTACCTTGATCACTGAACATTGTATACATGTGTTGAAATATCACTCTATACCCCCATGGTGGGGGGGGAATATATATGTGTGTGTATATATATATATGTATATATATAATTATATATAATTGCATGTGTCAATTAAAAAAAAAAAGACTATGTGCTTTGAGGTCAGATGACCTGCACTCAGACTTGTGTGTGTCCACTTACTCACCATGTCTGGAGCATCTTAGCTCCTCTGTGACCGTGCCTTGGATGCTTCAGTTGCAAGCGGAGGATAAGGATGCCTACCTGGCGGGGTTTCTGTGAGAATTCAGTGAGATCACACATGCACAGTGTTGTGAGCAGTCAAGCGCCTTGTTTACAAGCAACAGAAACCCACTCCAACCAGCATAAGCAGGAAAGGCAGCTACTGTTGGGGAAGCCCAGAGCATGGGAGTAGGAGGCAAAACAGCCCAGAGACACACGCAGACCCCCACACGTAATGGGTCAGGAGCTGCTGGCGCTGCGCTGAGTCCTGACCAGTCTGTACCACCGAGGCGGCGAATAGTCAACATTCACCTGGGACAAATGCCGCTAGGAGCCTGGCCACAGCTGACTCTGGTTTGAACATATCCATATCCACCGCCTTCAGATTGCACCACACGCGTGTCTGCTTATTTTCATCAACAGCAACCAATTCAAAGCCCAGCGGGGATGCAGCTGACTGGCAGATCCTGGGCCGCAGGTTTGCACCCTAGCGGCCAAGGAGGCTGGAAGAGTGGGGTTTCTGGATCCTCATTAAGAAAGCATGGGTTTATAAGGTGTGACATTGAAAAGGGTTTTAAATGGAAACCCTCATGCTACATGAGCAAGCAGATTCAGAAAACCCAGGGAGGGATATATAGAGAGAGGTGGAAGTTAGAGAGAGAAAAAAAGAAAAGGGGCCTCATGAACCTAGATAGGAAAGAGACCAGCAGAGTTGTGGAAAGGGTTTGGGGAGGTCAGGAGAGGTGCAGGGAGGGAAACGGACCAAATGATGTTCTGTGTATTGATGACTGCATCACTAGGAATCATCATGCTATTATATACAATTATAATGCACCAGTAAAAATGGTTTAAAAGGGGGTTCAAGGGTGCATGGCTTGGAAGCATGACAAATGTCCCCTGTTAGATCCTGGTTCAGTGTCTATAAATGCATGCTCAGTAAATAGTAGCCAGTCCCTGGAGATGTGGCTTCGGCCCCAAACAGAGGAGCTTCCTATGCCTCCAACCATTCCTCTTCATCTCTCAGATACCCAGTGACCAATTTCCAGGAGGTTTGGATTGGATCTTCACCCTTTCCCCTAATTCCTAGCTCAATTTTTTTTTTTTGTCCTGGAGATTGAACTCAGGGGCATTCTACCCCCAAGCTCTACCCCTAGTCCTTTTTATTTATGTATTTATGTATTTTTTTTTTTAAATTTTGAAACAGGGTCTCACTAAGTTGTTAAAGGTCTTGCTAAATTGCTGAGGCTGGCCTCGAACCTACAATGCTCCTGTCTCAGCCTCCCAAGTATTGGGGTTACAAGGCATGTGCCACCTCACCCAGCACCCTGTTGAAAACCTGAAGCCCAGAAATGAAGGCAAGTCCTCCTTCCTGGCTGCAGGGAGAAAGCACCAACCACCTGGAATCATAGACTTGCAAAAGAACTCCAATATGCTTCTCCTGGATAGTCATTCCGTCCTACTTTTTGATTTTGCAAATTAAGAAACTGAATCTGAAGAGAGGAAAGGGTAGGGCAAAGGTTGCACAGCAAAGTCCTGGAAGAACCAAAACTCAGCTCAAAGAGAACAAAGAAGAAAAGAAATCAGTTTCCAGGTTCTCGCAGCAAACTAGCGGTCACTGCAGCAAGACGCCCTAAGCAGGGCTGGGCCCCCGGCTGCCCCCGAGGAGCCAGTCTGGAACAGAAAGGAGGCTGTCTCCAGGAGAGTGCTCTTGGCATTCACAGAGAGAGGCAGAGAGAGTCTGAGCAGCAGGACACTGACACGCTCTGTCGTCCATGGACCAGCAGCATCAGCATTGTCTGGTAGCTTGTTAGCAATGGAGAACTTCAGGCCCCTCCCCTGTCATTTCTGGTAAAGAGAGGAATTCAAAAGCAAGCATCAGCTTGCTGAGAACCAGCATTTATCTGGATCTGTTATGTGTCTGGAACTGTATTAGGTACTTTATGTGCTTATTATTCTCTTAATAACCCTGCAGCCTTTTGAAGTAGATTTTGGAGGTTCCACTTTGCAGTTAAGGAAACTGAGGTTTACACAAGAGATGCAGCTCCTCACCCTTCGCCATCCACCTGGTGGCCCACCACTAGTCATCCTTTGGTGGCCTTCGGTTACCCCTTAAGCAAAGAGGTGTCCCTGCATGAAGCCCCTAATATTGTCCAGGAAGAATCAGCCAGGCCTGTTATTCTCTGATATTCAAAGATGCTTTATGAAACTCACCCCTTGACATGTGACAACCAGTAAAGTCAAGCTGGGTGTGGTGGCACATGCCTGTAATTCCAGTACTTGAGAGTTCGAGACAGGAGGATCGCTGGTTTGAGGCCAGCCTCAGCAACATAGTGAGAACCTCAGCAACTTAGCAAGACCCTGTTGCAAAACAAACAAAAAAGGGCTATGGGTGTAGCTCAGAGGTAGAATGCCCCTGGGTTAAATCCCTAAGGCCAGGAAAAAAAATAAAAATAAAAGTAAAATGGATGGAAAAGACAAGGGCCTTAGCCATCTACTTTGCCACTGATTTTCTGCATAATAATGAGACATTAATCCTTCCGAGCCTGTTTTCCTGTCTATAAGAAGAGGAGATAAATCCTAGGTCTCATAGTTGCCACGGGGAAAAAATGCAAGGATGAATGTCAATGTCATGCATGTGAAGTCGTGCTGGGGACAGAGAAGTGGGCTTTCTACTGCAGCTAACTGTTGGCCAGCACAGCCCTCCTCCATTGGCTGCCTCGGCCCGCTTGGGAGCCGGCGAGGGGCATCTTTTCCCTCTTTGTATTCAGTGATGCCACATGAAATTGACTATGGGGAGCATGTTTACAGCATGGAAATTGACCATCAGCGAGCCCTGCACACCAGGGGTGTTTTTGTTTTTGTTTTTGTTTTACCAGAGAGTCAACTGCTAAACAATTTATTAGCACGCCACTGTGTCTTTCCTTCTTCCCTGATCCACAAATCAGTAGGACTACTTCATGGCCCTCCGATTCTACAGCTCCTTGTCTGTGACTTCCAGGAAGCCAGAAGGTCACTGGGCACCGCCATCCTTTCCAAAGAAAGTCCAGCATTCCAACCGACACTTCCTGATCGCCAGCACATGCATGGGGCTCAGCAGCCCCCCCTGGGCATCACAGGTGCCCTGCCGTCTGTCAGTCATCCTATCAGAAAAGCGATTCTGCAGATGTGATAAATGAAGGAAGGAAATTAATAAGTCCCCCAGGTAGCAGGGAAGGATCACGCACTTCATTTCCGAATCGTCGCTCATCGGTGGTAAATGACCTCGTGACAGCGGGACAACCTTCCCCTCACACTCACCACTCACGGTGGGAACTGACTGATATAAAAAGAGGCCTGCGTTTTATATTCTCACTGCCAGAATCACCTGGAAGGTCTAAAAGCTCAGAACTTTGGAAATGAGGGTGCTACTGCCTCTTCTTCCTCTTCTTCCTCCCCCTGCCCGCCCCCGCAGCCTCTCCACGTCCCCGGAGCCCCCTCCCTGCCCCTCAGTGCCCTCTTGCTCCCTTGCCTTCCCTCCCTCCTCTTAGCCCCCTCAGCAGCCTCCTTCCTGCCCCGCACTCTCGTGCTTCAGGTTGATTACTAACCTCTCTTTGCCCCCTTGGTTCTCCCCTGTCCCTCCCTGAGTGGCATCTCAGCTCCAAATAGCACAAAGTAAGGACAGAGACAAGTCAGATAGTTCTTAACATGCTGAGATGAAGCAAGTCAATTCACGTTCAAGTCCAAGAGCCGGTTTTTGGAGGCAGGCCGAGGGCTGCAGGAGAACTCAGAGCTGGGGGCGGAGGAAAGCAACTCAGCTCCTGTAACCAGGGCCATCAAGTCTGGTCTCTGACCCCAAACACGGAGCCCTGTGAGCGGCTGCTTCTCCAGCCATCCTCTGACAGATGGCCGAGGGAGGGGGACCTGGCCTGAGCGAGGCTGGTTCTCCGGGGCCACCTGCCCGGCTAAGGCCTGCCAAGAGGGACTGCTGGCTGCACAGGGACACATCGGAGATCATCGTCTCCGTGCCGGGGTGAGACGCCGGGCTGCGTAGACCTTGGCTTCCCCAGAGCGGCCAGAATGCCCCAACTTTTGACTCTGATGACTCAAACATTTGTCATTCCAACTCCTCCTCAGCAGGATGAGTAAAAAAAAAAAAAAAAAAATTAAAAAAATCTAAAGATTTAACTTAAAAGAGAAAAAAAGTTTAACAAGTTAATTTTCTAAATTTAAAATGTTTCAGAAAGAAACACAACCTACATAAGGATAATTTTAAGCTATATTAAAGCTCGAAGATGACATCATGGAATTCTAATTATATAGACTTTGAGGCAATAGGCAAGCAACCTTTCCGGGTACAGTTATAAATTTTTCACGCGAGGCCAATCCTGTGTTGGTGCCCTGTCTTCTGGCTCTACCCTGCCTGTCACTCTGGTGTACTCCGATGGCATTTGGGATCCGGCACCAAGTGTGACATTTTTTAATTAAATCACTTTTCATTAGATGCATAGATTGCCCGCCCATGGTTGCTGTTGGAGTTTCTCACACTTCCTCCTGTAGTAGAGGGCCGCGCAGTACTCCTCTCTGGCTTCCTGCCATGCATGCAGAGGAGGAAAGAGGAGCTGGTGGGCAGAGAGGTGGCAGTTGGAGACCAAAGGGATTATTTTTCCATTATGTCATCCACTAGTTAGGGCTGCTCTCTAAGAAAGTTATTGATTTGGGTGATATGTTTTGTAACCAGCCTGTTTACCTAATTCTCCAATTTGTGCTGATAGTTTTTCAATGGATTTCTGTGACTTCTAAAATAAATACTAGCATAACCTGCAAATAGTGGTAATTTGGCATTCTTTTTTTACAGTATGTAATTACCGCCTATGTCTGTTTCTCTTTTTGTTTCATTGACTAGAACATCCACAACAATGACACGGCATTAATAGCAATCATCCTGTAATTATTCTCGATGTTAATGGAATGCCTCAGGTATCACAAAATTAAATATATTTTCCGACGACTGGCTGGTCATGGATAGTCTTTGTTATGCTGAGAAAGTGTCTTTTCATTCTTAATTCTTTCTGTTTTCACCCAGAATGAATATGGAAATTTTTAACAACTGCAGTTTGGGCATGTATGATGAGGATCACATGTTTCCTTCGACATATTGATGGGATTTATTAATAGACTTTCCAATAATAAACCCTAATGTATTTCTAGAATGAACCTTCTTTGATCATGATGTATTGTTCCTTCAATACCCCAGAGGATTCAATTTGCCAAGATACTATTTAGAATTTTTTCTCTGTTTATAAGTAAGATTAGACAGTGGCTTTACTTTTTGCTTCATCTTTGTTGAATTTATCTATGCTCCCTATGCCTGTAATTTGCATCTCCCTGACCACAATGATGTTAAATATCCTTTTGCCTGTCGATTTACCATCTGTGTCCACCTCCCCTTTGAAGAACTGGCCATTCATCTTTTGCCTATTTTCTAATTGGATTGTTTGTTTTCTTACAGTTGAGTTTTGAGGGTTCTTTATGTATTCTAGATAATAGTCCTTTGTTAGATACCTTGTTTGCAAACATTTGTTCCCAATCTGTAGTTTTTGTCTTTGCATTCTCTCATCAAGATCATTTGCAGAACAATACTGATTAATTTTGATGAGTCCAGCTATTAATTTTCCCTTTTATGGATCACACTTTTGGGGGTCAAATCTAAGAACTCTGCCTAACTCTAGATTGCAAAGATTTCCTCCTACGTTTTCTTCTCAAAGTTTCATAGCATTATGTTTTCTACTTAAGTCCATGATTCCTTTTGAGTTAATTTTCATACAAAGTGTGAAACAGGCTGAAGCTCATTTGTCTGCCAGGAGATGCCCATCGCTCTAGCACCACTTACTAAAAATTCATTTCCACCATTGAAATGCTTTTGTGTTTTTGCCAACAAATCAATTGGACATACTTGTGTGGGTCTATTTCTGGGTTCCCTATTCTGTTCTGTTGATCAAACAATATCATGCAGCCTTCATTACTAAAGCTATAGAATAAGTCTGATTTTTTCCCACTTTATTTTTCCTTTTCAAAAAGGGTTTAGTTATTCTAGTTCCTTTGCTTTTCCTATAAATTACAGAATAACCTTATTCCTATCTACAAAACAATTTTGTTGGCATTGTGATAGAAGTTGCACTACACGTGTACACCAATTTAGGGAGCACTGACATCTTTACCACTTGGAGTCTTTCAATTCACAAGCATTTCTCGCCATTGATTTCCTTCATTAGAATTTTGTAATTTTCAGCATGTAAATCCTGTCCATGTTTTGTTGGATTTACCCCCTAATTATTTCTTTTTTTCAAGCAATTATAAATTGTGTATTTTCAACTTCAGTCTCCCTTTGTTCATTGCTAGTATATAAAAGTATGATTAATTTGTTTGTCCCATATCCTGAAACATTATTAGTTATAGAGGGCTTGGACTTGGTGTGGGGTTTTTTTTGGGGGGGTGGTGGGGGGGGGGGGTTGTTTATTTTAGATTCCTTGGGATTTTATGCATAGAAAATTATATTGTCTGCAAACAATGAAAGTTTGAAAGTTTCCTGTCTTCCTTTCTTTTTTGTATACCTTTTATTTCCTTGCCTTGCCTTACTGCAATGGTAAGCACTGGCTAGAACATACAACACAATGCTGAATGTCCCAGGGCCATCAAAGACAGTGGTTTATTTTTATGCCCTTCAGTTTTGTAACTGAAGTTTGTTATTAACTTCTAGTCTTATTTCACTGTGATCAGAGAAAGTTGAAAGCATATTTTTATTGAGTTTTCCCCTCCTAAAAAAGATGATAAATTATTTTTTTTAAAAAAATCCCTATCCTCACCTCCTATCTACTTTTCAGTCTTCATTGATATAAATTGGAATTCTACTCCCAAATAAGTTACAAAGTTATTTTTTGCAACATAGAGCCTTCCATTCACAAATAATACCTGACACTTAATTTAATGTGAGACTTATATAGCAATCGTTTGGATTTAATACTGTTTAATTATTTAAACTGTTTTATCCCATTTCCTCTGTATCATTACTTCTCCATTCTTAATTTCCTAATGTTGTATCTTCTCTCAATTATAATATATCTTCAAATAACTTTTTTGGCGTTTGTGTGTGGTACTGGGGATTGAACCTAGGGTTGTTTTTTTGTTTGTTAACTCTGAGCTACACTCTCAGCCCTATTTTTTGTTTATTTTTGAAACAGAGTCTTGCTAACTTGCTAAGAACCTCACTAAGTTGCTGAGGTTGTCCTTGAACCTGCAATCCTCCTGTCTCAGCATCCTAAGTACTGGGATTACAGGTGTGCATCCTAAGTACTGGGATTACAGGGATACACGCAGCTTCAAATAACTTTTTCATTGGTGGTAGATCCCCAGAGCCTTTTTACATCTGAACACCATCTTTCTGCTGCCTTCACACATAGATGACCATTTGAAATCAAATATGTAGACTGTGAGATTTCTTTTCAAAACTTTGTAGGGACAGCTGCATTGTCTTAGTAGTGTGTTATTTATGGCAGGTATATATCCAAAAGATCAGTTGTCTAGATTATCTGTGGTCCTACTCTCTGACCACACCAGTCAATGTGCAGAGCACCAGAATTCTACCAAGCCCTCAGCCACGGCAGCTCTCCTGTCCTATCAGGCTGGTCACTCAACTCTCCAATGCACTCACGCCATACTCCCTGTGGCGTCTTCTCTGCGCCTCATGTAGGGAAGCCATTCCACTGGACCTTTATTTCACCACCAAGAGTTCCTCACACAAAACATGCACAAGCCAGCTGCCTCCCTCGCCTTCCTGGCTTCTCTACATGAATGAAGGAAAATGAAAAATTGTCAGAGCTTGAACAGAAGAGGGGGTGACTCTCCAATCTGGTGCAAACTGGGATCGGTCAGTGTAGGAATCTGACAGAGAAGGAGAGAAAAGGCATCTTCCCATTGTTTGCAGTTGGTCTTTGTTTCTGGATGTGATATTTGGAGAGGATGGACCCAATCCCACTCTGTCTGCCTTACAGTAAATTTAGATTTCACTGAGATGCCAACAACTGGTTATCTGACCATCTATTTTTTAATGTTTCTGACAGTGTTTCTCCTATCTATGTTTTCATAGGCATTTGAGGCAAAATTGGAAGTACTGCATTAGGGGATGATAGCCAAACAGATTTCATCCTTATGCCAAGACTACGTCTCTGCTTGGAATTGCAGAGCTTGCAATATTCATGGTGGTTGCAGACCATGTTCTGAATGATCCAGTGTGGCCCTACTGTGCCAATCACTTGGGAGTGTCTCTCCCCCCCCCCCCCGGACACTGTCCTACAATAAATCCCCTAGCACAGTGGTTCCCAAACAGTAGGGAACAGAAGCATCACCTGGGGAGCTTGCTAAAAATGTATCAGGCTCTATCCCAAAGACTCAGATGGGGTCCAGAGTCTGCACTTTTAACAAACGCTAGGTGATGTGTGCAGGTGGTCCAGGGAGGGGTATCACCTCCCAAACCATCAGACAGACTTTTCAGCTGTTCCATCTGATGGTTCCTCAAAGTCACGAATGGAAAGAAGCAAATATAATCCTGCACCTACAATGATCTAAAGTTCCTTGTGTAGTAGAAAGGGATAGGGGGAGAAAAGTGTGTTTGGAGGAGGAAGAACTGATGAAGGAAACAGTTCAAAAGATGCTGTGCCCCTGTGTGGAGGTATCACTACAAATCGAGCTGTTATGTATGGGGAAGGGTGGGGTAATCGGGTGGGATCTGAAGGGAATTGTACCAAGACCTGTGTGCATGTCTGTTTGCATGACTCTGCACCTCACTAAGATGTATAGTTACAACACACCAATAAAAGTAAAATAAAATAATAATTCTGCACTGGCTACAATTCCTTAAGCAGAGTTGTCTGGTGCAACCACACTGGATAGAGGGATACCCTCTCAAATTTTCTTTTTGCTAATTAGAGACTCTGGCAAGTACCCTTTGACTCAGAAATGGCACTTATGGGAATTCTACAGATGGATTTCTACATATCTAAAATGATGCTTTTACCATATTATCTTTAATGACATTATTTGTAATGGCCCCAATTTGGAAATAATCAAAAGTCCATCACTAGAGGACTGGTTTAATAAATTATGAATTCGCTGTACAATGGAATACTCTGCATCTATTTTTAAAATGTATAAGGAAGCTCTGTCTCCAAGGTATGGGGGACAGGGAGAAGGTAGGGAGGAAGTCACATGTCTAAGGATTAGAACCATATGAGCCCCTACCAATCAAAGAGAACACCCCCAGGAATCAGAACACATGTCAGCCATTACAGCACATTGGCATCTATGAACCAAATATTAGCAGGAAACCATGGTGGAAAAATAAGGGGTATAGCAGGCCACCTTCTGTGTGAAAACAAAGGGAATGGAAGAAAAACCTTCTGGAAGGATGGCCAAGGAACGGGTGGGAAGTGCGTGGGAAAAGAGCCCAAGTGAATAAGAGACTTAGAACTCAACACTTTTTTTGTGTTTTTGCACCATCTAAATGTATTACAATGACATTGCATTTTTTAAATATTCTGACTGGGGGTGGGGGACAGGTACTGAGGATTGAACCCAGGGGCATTCTACCTCAGAGCTACATACCCGGCCCTATTTTATTTTTTATCTTGAAACAGGGTCTCACTAAGCTGCTGAGGCTGGTCTCGAACCTGTGAACCTCAATCCTCCTAGCTCAGTCTCCTAAGTACTGGGATTACAGGTATGCACCACCACACCAAGTAGCCCTGCTTTTTTATTTTTTATTTTTTTAACTTAAAAGAGTTTTAAAGTGGAAGAAGGACATGGTGTGATTGAATTTTAATTTTATATTCCTTGTGAGTCTCTGTGGTTTGGTCATTCTCAAAGCATGTCCACTCGTGAGCAGTCTGTGGTAGTGATGAAGGTGGGGTGAACCGCTTGGTCTACACTGGTAAATAGTCAAGTTCAAAAGGCTAATTGAACTAGGATGTATAGAAAGTAAAAATCATCGTCCCAATGGCTCTCAAGCTTGGGTGCTGATTTTAGTCACCTGGGGAGCCTTTTAAACACATGGCTGCAGCAGCCCCAGCCCTGGTCATTATGCTGTAAATAGCTGGATGGAAGGCCAGGGCACTGAGACTCCTCAAAGCACCTTAAGTCACTGGAATGTGCAGCTGCAAGTGACAGCCTTCTGATTTAGGTCTGAGGTGAGGTTCTGAATCAGTACACATGAAGTCTATTCTCCAGGTCATTGTATGCAGCCAGGTTGGCAGCCAGTGGTTCCAGCTACACCTGCTGCTACCCAAGACAAATCCCTCCTCTTCCCCCGGCCATCACTCAAACAAAGACTCATACATTTGCAAAGGCCAGATTCTGAGAAGAAACGCCGACCTTGTTCAAAAAGGAAGAATTGGATTTTCTAATGGAAGCCAACAATGATTATTCCTGAGAGCGAGGATCATACTCCTACCACGGGCTTCCTCCTCCTCTTTCCTTCCCACCCACCACCCATACAGCCTTGATGAAAAGCCACTTTGATAAGCACCCGCTTCTTTGCATAAGCAGCCAAATACACCCATGGCCACCACCCCAGTAACAAACAGACCTAGAGGGACAAGGCACACGTACAAACACTGACTATTCCTAAATCGAAATAAGTAACAGTTTGGATGTGCAAAAATTATATAAACTAAAAATGTTTTATGGAACTATCATAGCAAAGACAAGCCCATCTACTTGAGAGAAAGCAAGTAGGAATCAAAAATAAAGACTATTTTTCTATTGCAATTACTATTAAGATAGTAATTATCCCCTGAAAGAGGCATTTCTAATGCCACTCGATTTCTCTGAAGACATAACCCTGGCCCTTTCTATCCAATAAATCCAGGCCTAAAACTCTTCTTAGTGTTTGGCTCTGTTGAAGGAAGCCCCAGGGAGTAAATTGGGAGAAATGAGAGCTTTTAAAGTCCTAAAAACTGGAGAAACATTTTCCCCCACTGCCTAAATATCAACACATCTCTTAAAAAGGCCAGACACTGTGGAAGACAGTTTCCCTAGACAGAGGCCAAGGCAAAAATCCCCCTCTCCCCTGGCTACAGTCCTACCTCTCTAAGTGTGACCTAATCATAGAAACAACAGCATTTATACCCAGGTGACAACAGACGGAACCAACCAAGCCCGAGAAGGAAATCCTCCACTGTTCAAAAGGAAAATTTCACTGGAAGAAAGACAAGTGGACAGACGGACAGGCAGACAGATGGATGAGTGGCTGGAGGTCCACACAACTCTCAGAGTGCTCTAAAAACCAGGCCTGTAACAGCAGGGCTAAAGGCCTTCCCATACCAAATGCTAACTTTCTGCTTTTCAAAAAAATTATTTTCTCCAACTGAACTTGCTTTTTCACCTCATTTCCTTCCCAAATCTCCAAATCCCGGAGCTTAACTCTATAAATTAAGATGCTTTGGGCATCATTAAACAGAACAGCCAACCACATGCTAATTAAACAGAAGGGGCTTATCAATAAGTATCACCCCAAAGAGTCAAATCTAGAAGAAACATTTCTGGGGCTGATGAGTGACTCAAGGATGTCTAGGACAGTGTCGTCACGATTCTAGGCATCTGTTCGTAATCGCAATGTAGCTGCCATGGCTCCACTGTGGCCTCAGTGACCATCTCCCAGGCAAGAAGA
This sequence comes from Graphiurus murinus, assembly GCA_004027655.1. Classification (NCBI taxonomy): domain Eukaryota; kingdom Metazoa; phylum Chordata; class Mammalia; order Rodentia; family Gliridae; genus Graphiurus; species Graphiurus murinus. Next base: position 5,504 of record PVLC010026420.1, on the reverse strand, counting down.
AGTGGTTGGGATGAAAGAAAAAGTTCTCTTCTCTTAGAGGGTCAAAACTGAGTCCCATGTCCACCTCCAGACCCATCACTGAAAAGAGAAATGGAATTATGATGGGTCACTCATATACTGTCCCCTGGGCACACTGCCATCAAACAAAACTGAAAACAAAGGGGAGGGTGGCCTCTGAATGGACTGCTAACGGTATCTGCTATAGCATCTGTTCCCATTCCTAAATCCCCACCTACCTACAAGACCCCCTTCAAACAGCATCGTACCATACTAAGTCCCATACTGTGTCCTCCAGAAAGATTCCTACAACCCCACTCCCTTTATGGCCACATTTCTACCTTCAGCTCCTCACTCAGAACACAGAGTAAGGAGGTGCAAGTAACAAACCCCCACGTAATAGTAGCTCAATCAAAGAAAGAAGTGGGGTTTTTTTGTTGTTTGTTTTTTTTAAGGAACAAAGTTATCCCCCAGGAACCAGGGACAGCAAAGGCAGTTTGACTTCAAGGTAGAATCATCAGGATCTAGGTGGCCACCTCCCCCATCTCTCTGGTTCACAGGACCTCTGAGCCTGCTTCTCTGCACTGATTCGCCTTTTCTGCTTCTTGGGGCATGCCACGCTTTCCTCCGACAGCATGACCTTCCAGCCCGGTGTTCGTGAAGGCTAGCTGGCATCTCTGAATGCTAAGCACAAGTCCCCAGGGAAAGAATCAGGTGAAGTCAAACCTGGTCCAAGCAGTGATGGGCAGGGTGCCAGGTCACGCTGTTCAAACATGAATGCCAGAGACCCTCCCTTGGGGCCTGTTTGCCCAAAAGTAAGGAATGGGTCGCTTCAAAGTCGCCCTGAAAGGGTCTCTTCCAGCTCTCTTTGCAGAAACTTCATGCTGCTTGAACATCAGCCTCCAAGATCCAGCAGGCCAGAAGGTAAGGAAGTAAAAGGCAGTGAGTGGCCACCTCCTCCCCCCAAAACCACCTGGCCTGGCCATCAAAAGCCAACCGGCAGAGCACAGCTGGAGGAGGGGGATTTCTGTACTGACAAGCAGCTGCCCCTCCCTCCCCTTCTCCTCACCCAGCCTCAGGCTGGCTCCTGCCCAGGGCCCTTCTCACGGCCTCACACACCTGACCACACTCCTCCCAGCGTGCATTCAGGGCTCCTCTCCGGGACCCTCCTTGGTAAAATGCTTTCCCACATAGGGGTCCCTGTCTTCCAGCTCACTCCACGCACAGTCTACCTCTGAAGTGAGCTCAGTCTATTTTAAACTCCTGGGACTGTCTGCCATCTGTCTCGTCTGGAGGCCTCGTGGTCTCCTGAGAGGAGAATAGAGCTGCATTTGGAAACACAGAAACCGAAGCCTGATCCTGGTCCCACCGTGAACCCCGGAGCCTTGGGACAAGCATAGCGTCCTTCCTGAAGCTGCGAGGGGCGTGCCCCTTAGGCTTGTTCCTGGAGGTCTTGAGAGCATCGAAGGAGATGAGAGAGGGAAAGTGCTGGGGGGCGGGGTCTTTGGGAGCATCTTCACTGACCCCGAGCCACAGCTGGGCAGTGCTCAGCCATTAGTAGCTTGCTTGGCTCCTCTGACCAGATACTCTTAGTTTCTGGGGGCACCAGCCGATGCATCTGACGGGCACTGATGCTTGGGAATGGTTCCCATGGCAACTGGCTATGCTGTCAGTTTTCTGAGTGATCCTAAGCATGTCATCAACCTCTGTGCGCTTCGGAGTCCATATCTATAACAGTGGCACAGTACTAGTACTTGTCACCTGAATAAAATGGACTCGGTGCTAGCCAATCATATCATAATCCTATTACGTGTGGTGCATGTGTCAGGTGCACGTACTAAGAGCTTTGCATGCAACAATTCACACCAACCCCAGGAGGCTCATAATTAACTATTAAACATTTTCATTTGGAGACATAACACCAACAGTAAGTTACAAGGAAAGAATCCTGAAAGACATTAAAGCTGTATGTGGTGAGCTGTATGCGCTCTTGTAATCCCAGTACTTGGGAGGCTGAGACAGGAGGATCGCAGGTTTGAGGCCAGCCTCAACAACTTATCAAGGCCCTCCACAACTTAGTGAGACCTTCTACAGATTAGGGAGACCCTGTTTCAAAATAAAATAAAATAGGGCCGGAGGTGTAGCTCAGAGGTAGAATGTCCCTGAGTTCAATCCCCAGTACTGCAAAAGAAGACGAAGAAGAGGAGGAGGAGGAATGGGAAGGGGAGGAAGGAAGGCCATTAAAAGCTGAATTTAACTCCTTTTGTAGAGTCTGCAAGCAAGTCATTGAAATGTTCTGCAAAAGAGCAGCTCTGTAAATTCAGGTGGGAGAAAAGGAACAGCTCACTTTGAGCACCTGCTCATCCGCGCATGGCATGGCAGCCTCCGGGCAGCAGAGACACTGGACCCATCCTCGCCCCTCCCCACGCCTGACATGTTCCCCCAAGGCGTCATCTTCCCCCAGATGAAAGCTTCCCACATCCCTAAAAGCCAGCTGGCTGGAAGACAGCTGTCTTTCCATGTAAGCAGGGTTATTAGGAGGGTTGATGATCGCACGAATCTCTATAAATCCCATTTCAACTACAGCAGATGGCAGAGAGAAACGTTATGTATGTGAAATGATACCAAAGACTTTTAGGGGGCTTCAGAGGGGGAGTCACACTTCCCAGCACACTCTCTACCTCCCCCTGACTGCTCCTCTCCTCCCCCGTCTCCCTCCGGCAGGATCCCAGGGATCCCCCAAAGCCCTCTCCTATTTTAAACAGCAGCTGACCTCTCCTCTCTGAAGCCTGGCACCAAAGGAAGGAAACTTTACTTTCTCCCTAAGGTTCTTATCAAAGTCTTCTCCAGACCCCAAAATAGGTCCCTTCCAAAAAGAAACTGGTGCAATTCTTTTTTTTTTAACTTTATTTTTATACATTTACTGGTGCATTGTAATTATGCACCACACTGAGGTAGAGAGTGTTAGGAATAAACCTGCAAACACTTGGTGTGCTCCCTCCAGACCCCGCCCCGCCCCTTCCCCGCAATGCCCGAGATTGGTGTTGATAATTGCCTATGTGTACATGGCGTTACTTAAGCCGTTGCCTTCATTACATCTCTATCCACCCTTTTCTCTCTCCTAAGCCCCCTCCATTGCTCCATTCATTTCTCACCCAAGAAGTATTTCTTGAGCATCTACTACTCCTAGGCTCTGAAACCCAGAAGTGAACAAAGGGTTAAGGTGATACGATAAGCTTCATGTTCTCGTAGGTATGACTGTATATAAAGTATTGTTGCATTGATATGCATGGAGGCTTGCTGTTTTCCAGACACAGAGGGGGCTTTCTAAGCCTAATTATATCTCATTCCTCACAACCCCTTGGGAGGTATTTCATTCTTATCTGACAGATAAGAAAACTGCCGCTCAGAGAGGTTAATAATCCTCCCAAGAGCACACAGCTGGGCAATAGCAGAGTTTCAAACGTGGATCCCTCTGGTTCCAGAGTTTGTGTTTTGAGCCAATGGCAGAGGTCGCACCAGGCTCTAGTGTTAATTCTGTTAAAAAATGAGCCCCTAAGTGACCCCAATCTTGTAGCATGGCACTCAACGCCCTCCTTCTGTCATCCACTACAGTTTCCTTCCACGACCCCCAGGTTCCCTAGATTCCTGCAGACTTCGCTTTTCCTAAAAACGTCTCTCATGCTTCCACTCTCTGGGCCACGCCTGGTGGGACCCCTCCTGCTCCACGCTGAAACTATGGCTCCAACTGATAAAGTAGCTCCTTCAGCACTAGGCACAAAAGCCGCCTCCTCCAGGAAGACCTTTACACGGTGTGTGTTTCAGCCCCTATTGCCTACTGCCTGCCCCTGGCCCTTAGCACAGTCTCTTTTACACTAAGAGGAGTTTGTAGACCCTTCTGTGGCCCCAGCCGCAGTCCCTTCCTTGCACAGTGCCCAAGTTCCATTCATCACAGGATTCCCCACAATGACTTGCTCAGCAAACATTTCCTGAAATAACTCCTCGCCTTCTTTCCTTTCTACACATTTCAACAATATTTCCAAAGTCCACATTCCCAGCCTGGGGCCCACTCTTCGTCTTACCTGAATCTCTGTGAGTTCCCAGGGAAACACCGTCCCACTGTGACTGCAACTGATGGGCAGCCAAGTTCCAGGTCCCTGTCCATGCCCTAAGCCCCAGCTCCAGAAGCCCCATGCCACCTAGCAAAACCAAGCACCTAACCAGGGAACTCAGCCTTCCCTCAAACACGTTCCTCCTCCCAGGGTCCCATCTCTGCCAGAGGCACCACCGACCCACAAAAAGTCCAAGCCAGAGCTGGAAGCCATGCCAATATCCTCACACTCTTCCTCTCTCTCCTCACCCATACCAAATCCACCACCAAGTTCTCTCAGTAACACACCCCAAAGAGCTCGTGAATCTTCCATCCGCCTCTTCCTTCCTCAGTGCCCCGAAGGCATCCCCAAGTCCTGCCTGAATTACGACACCCGCCTCCTGGAGTTCCTTCCTCCAGCCTCGCCACCTTGAAATTCCTGTTCGACCACAGCCAGAGTGGTTTCTAAAAAGCAAATCTAATCATGTAATACTTTACAAAAGAAAAGACCATTCAGAATAAAGTCTACACTCTTTACTGGGATACCCAAGCCCTTGCTGAACAGGTTCCTGCCCTCCTTGGTTGATTAGGAAGTGACTACAGAAAGATAAATATTTGAGGCTTGTGTTTGGGTCTCAACATATTACTTACATTTCTCCCTCGCAAAATAGAAATATGTTCACAAGAGGAACACAGAAATATAGAAGTCTGGTTGTATGTTAGACACTAGGTCAAATATTCTGATTCTTGACTCCCTCCCAAGTAGGGAGCAGTATGATTTTCACCCACCCTTTTCGAAGTTAGAGATGCTGATGTGTTTGGCAATCATATGTGTTTGGCAGTCATAGGCACTTACAGGAAGAGCTTCAAGAGTGGGTACAAGACTTGCCAACGTCCCTTTTCCTCCCTCAATGGTTATGGAAACATGGGTGTGATAACTTTTGTGACCAGGATAATAATCCCTCCCCTCCACTTTCACCTTTACCAAACCATGTTGATTATGGTTGGGTCCAGAAATAATTTAATCCCAGTGCTTTGGAGGTTGAGACAGGAGGATTGCAGGTTTGAGGCCAGCTTCAGCAACTTAGCAAGTCTCTAAACAAGCCGGGCATGGTGGCACATGCTTGTAATCCTAGTACTTGGCAGGCTGAGACAGGAGGGTCACAGGTTCAAGGACAGCCTCTGCAAGTAGTGAGGCTCTCATCAACCCAGTGAGATCCTGTTTCAAAATGAAATAAAAATAAAATAGGGCTGGGGGTATAGCTCAAAGGTAGAATGTCCCTGGACTCAATCCCCAGTACCACAAAAAAGACAGAGAGGGGGAGGGAGAGAGAAGGAGGGAAGGGGGCAGGGAAAAAGAGAGGGAGGAGGAAGAAGAGGAAGAAGAAGAAGAGGAGGAGGAGGAGGAGGAGGAGGA
>PVLC010026419.1:0-22715 GCA_004027655.1 Graphiurus murinus | reverse complement strand
AAAAAAAAAAAAAAAAAAAAAAAAAAAAAACAAGTGTGTGCCACCACACCAGGCATGATTATTGTTTTTAAATCTAGTCTTGTTCTGGACTTGGTGGTGCACACTTGTAATCCCAGGAGTTGCAAGGCTGAGACAGGAAGATTGCAGGTTCAAAGCCAGCCTCAGCAACTTAGCAAGGGTCTCAGCAACCTAGTGAGACCCTGGTTTCAAATAAAAAATAAAAAGGTCTGGGGGTACAGCTCGGAGGTAGAATGCCCCTGGGTTCCATTCCTAGTACCACAAACATAAATAAATAAATAACCAAACAACCTTGGGAAAATTACTTAGTCTCTTTGGGCCTCCGTTTTCTCATTTGTCCAATGGGGAAGAAATAATAATAGCCTTTCAGAGGTATTCATGAGAAATGGAAGGTATTACATATCAATTATCTAGCATTCTTCTTTTTCTCTCGTTCCAGCAGAGCTTTTGCAAACAGACATCTTCAAAGATAAGTAACTGAATGCTTGTAATGTTAAGCAACAGTTCATTTATATCTGGAAATGTAGGGCTATAATACTGACTATAGAAAACAAATGCTGGAAGGATTCCCGACGTCCTATCTTGATTTTTGACCTATTCACCTCTGGGACTCATCGGAAAAAGCTAGTTTGATTGAAGTAATAGATTAAAGATTTGCTCTACTTAACTTATTCATATATGCCTTGCTTCAGCTTAAAGAGGGATGTCAGGAGTGCACACAGTACAACTGCATTTAAAATAAGTTAAGAGTCTCGGCTGGGCTGCAGCTCAGTCATTCAGTGTGCTTAGCATGCACCACATGCCAGGTTTGATCCCCAGCAATTAAAAAAAGAAAAAAAGAATGGCTAGGAATGGTAGCACACACTTGCAATCCCACTGCTTGGGAGGATCACAAGTTTGTGGCCAGCCTCAGCTACTTAGTGAGGTTCTCTGCAACTTAGTGAGACCCTGTTTCCAAATAAAAAATAAAAATAGGTCTGGGAGTGTAGCTCAGAGGTAGAATGCCCCTGGGTTCAATCCCCAGCACCACACACACACACACACACACACACACACACACACACACACACCTACACCTGAATGACTGGATACATGGGTGAGTGGAGGCTAAAGCCTGGGGTAAGGTTGTTACTTAAAATGCACGTCATAAGATCTGTCTTATCTGCTATATGAGGGCTTTGCAGGTGGCTTTGAGCCTACCAATAACACTCAAAGAAAGTGGAGAAAATGACTATAATGTGAAAACAACCAACTGGACAGGATAAACTCAGCTCTTTGTTTGGCACCAAGCCTTTCCTTCCATGGTTCATCACAAAGAGAACTTGATGTGAAGTAGTGGGTTTCAATAAAATTACCTGACTTATTATGCTGTGTCTTGGTGTAGACAGATAACACAAAGCCAATGTCCATTTATAAAAATAGCTTGATAAATGATCATAAAAGAGATGAAATCTTCTCTAATATTAAAAGCATGCAAAAAATTAATACAGACAAATTATATGTAACCTGTGATAAGTTAATTTATGAAATTCAAATCCCTCCAAGCTGTGACCTGGGCAATGGGAATTCTTTGTTCAGGCTGCATGGAGAGAAAAGGACTTAATAGTACTCTTCCACAGAAGACCCTAAGGAGGAAGGACAGTGTTTTGAGGAGTAAGTGAGTTGCAAAGAGGACGCAGGCCTGTGCCATGAAAGACCACAGGCTTGACTTTGGAGAGGTGAAAAACATGGTTTTTGCAAACTTAAAACATTCCAGAAGCCGGGCATTGTGACACACACCTGTAATCCCAGTATTTGGGAGGCTGAGACAGGAGGATCACAGGTTCAAGGACAGCCTCAGCAACTTAATGAGACCCAGTTTCAAAAAAAAAATAAAATAAGAGCCAGGCGTGGTGGCACACGTTTGTAATCCCAGCATTCAGGAGGCTGAGACCGGAGGATCTGGGTTCGCAGCCAGCCTCAGCTAACTAGTGGGGCACTCCGCAACTTAGTGAGACCCCGTTTCAAAATAAAGAATAAAAAATAGGGCTGGGGGTATAGCTCAAAGGTGAATGCCCCTGAGTTCAATCCCCAGTACCGCAAATAAATAAATAAATAAATAAATAAAAATAGAGCTGGAGGTGTAGCCCAGAGGTAGATTACCTCTGGGTTCAATCCCCAGTACCATAACAACAACCGCAACAACAACAAAACATTTCCAGTACTCCCACCACAGACGAACAAGTTTGGGATAGGGTAAGAAGGTCAGATTTAGACCTTGGGGTCTTAAGTCCCTACTGCATAGGAAATATTTTTTACATACACATATATATACATATATGCATACGTAATATGTGTGTGTATATATATATGCATATATATTTCTAAAACAGTGCATCAATAAAGCAGAATTAGAGCTGGGCATGATGGCACACGCTTGTAATCCCAGTACTTGAGAGGCTGAGACCGGAGGATTTGGGTTCGTGGCCAGCCTTAGCTACTTAATGAGGCCCTCTGCAACTTAGTGAGACCCTGTTTCAAAATAAAGAATATAAAATAGGGCTGGAGGTGTAGCTCTGAGGCAGAATGCCCCTGGGTTTAATACCCAGTACTGCAAAAAAAAAAAAAAAAAAAAAAAAAACCCAAAAGCAGAATTATTAAGTATCTCCAGTGTATCTGTATCCAGTGATCTGTACACAGACATGCGCGTACACACTCACATGAAAAACACATAGCCTTGATATTTCCTTAGCCAGAATGTCTGGTAGATTCCCAAGGCAAATGACTAAAAATAGTGTTTAAGCCAGGCATGGTGGTGCACTCCTGTAAACCCAGTACTTGGGAGGCTGAGACAGGAGGATTGCAGGTTCAAGGCCAGCCTCAGCAATTTAGTGAAATCCTGTTTCAAAATAAAAATAGAGGGCGTGGTGGCGCACGCTTGTAATCCCAGCATTTGGGAGGCTGAGACCAGAGGATCCGGGTTCGCGGCCAGCCTCAGCTACCTAGTGAGGCACTCCGCAACTTAGTGAGACCCTGTTTCAAAATAAAGAATAAAAAATAGGGCTGGGGGTGTAGCTCGGAGGTAGAATGCCCCTGAGTTCAATCCCCAGTACCGCAAAAAAAAAAAAAGCCGGGCGTGGTGGCGCACGCTTGTAATCCCAGCATTCGGGAGGCTGAGACCGGAGGATCCGGGTTCGCGGTCAACCTCAGCTACCTAGTGAGGCACTCCGCAACTTAGTGAGACTCAGTTTCAAAATAAAGAATAAAAAATAGGGCTGGGGGTGTAGCTCGGAGGTAGAATGCCCCTGAGTTCAATCCCCAGTACCGCAAAAAAAAAAAAAATTAAAAAAAATAAAAATAGAGCTGGGGGTATAGCTCAGAGGTAGAATGCCTCTGGGTTCAACCTTCAATGCCAAAAAAACCCCAAAAAACAGGGTTTAATTTTTGTTTTGTTTTATGATACTGAGGATTAAACCCAGGGGCCTCTAGGTACCTAAGCTACATCCCTAACCCTTCCTATTTTTAATTTTGAGCCGGGCATGGTGGCACATGCTTGTAATCCCAGTACTTGGGAGGCTGATCACAGGTTCAAGGCCAACCTCAGCAACCTCTTGAGGCCCTCTGCAATTTAGTGAGACCTTGTTTCAAACTAAAAAATAAATTAGGGATAGGATGTAGCTCAGAGGCAGAATGCCTCTGGGTTTAATGCCCAGTAACACAAAAATTAATTTTGAAACAAGGTCTTACTAAATTGCTGAGGCTAGCCTCAAACATGCAATCCTGTCTCAGCCTCCTAAGTACCAGGGTCACAGGCGTGTGCCACCACACCCAGCAAATTAAGAAATATTTTAAATTCATCAGTTTCATTTCTTACTATGGTAAATACTGATAACTGTAACCTACAATAATAAAAGCTCTTTGGGGGTCTTCTGTAATTTTAAGTATGTAAAAGAGTCTTGAGGAGCCGGGTGTGGTGGCGCGCACTTGTAATCCCAGCATTTGGGAGGCTGAGACAGGAGGATCCGGGTTCCCGGCCAGCCTCAGCTACCTAGTGAGGCCCTCCGCAACTTAGTGAGACCCTGTTTCAAAATAAACAATAAAAAATAGGGCTGGGGGTGTAGCTCAGAGGTAGAATGCCCCTGAGATCAATCCCCAGTACCGCAAAAAAAAAAAAAAAAAAAAAGAGTCCTGAGATCGAAATGTAATTTTACGTATAAAGGAGTCCTGAGATTGAAATGTTTACAAGCCCTTGTGTTAGGCTTATGTTCACCTTAGACTTTGTTGGCATGGTGCACTAATTGTAATATACGAAACAGTTGTGGTTCCTAAGAATTGCAAAATGCTACATCATTGACTGAACACAAACCTATACAGAATCATTGTGAATAGTGTTGACATCTTTGTTTTGCCTATTAATGCATTCATACAATAGATAATTATTTAGCACTGGGATTAATTACAGCAGTTAAGAAAACAGACTAGATCTCTGCCCTTACAGAGCTTATTTCTAATAAAAATCCATCAAGCTGGGTGCAGTGGAGGAAAGGTGTAATCCCAGTACTTGGGAGGCCGAGACAGGAGGATCACAGGTTCAAGGCCAGCCTCAGCAAGTAATGAGACTCTCAGGAAGCTATCAAGATCCTCCAAGCTATAGCGTATAGGTAGAATGCCCCTGGGTTCAATCCCCGGTACAAAAAGAAAAAAATATATTCATCAAGAAAGCAAAATTGTCAAGTATTTCCAATGTATAACAAAAACAGACAAACAAAAAAAGATCGTGCATGGTGGCGCATGCTTGTAATTCCAGTACTTGGGAGGCTGTGACAGGAAGATGAACTTCAAAAGTAGCCTCATCAACTTAGTGAGACCCTGTTTCAAAATAAAAAATAAAGCCAGGCGTGGTGGGGGAGGCTGAGACCGGAGGATGGCAGGTTCTTGGCCAGTCCGAGCTACTTAGTGAGGCCCTCTGAAATGTAGTAAGACCCTGTGTCAAAAATAAAGAATAAAAAATAGCCAGGCATGGTGGCGCATGCTTGTAATCCCAGCATTTGGGAGGCTGAGACCAGAGGATCCAGGTTTGCGGCCAGCCTCAGCTGCTTAGTGAGGCCCTCTGCAACTTAGTGAGACCCTGTTTCAAAATAAAGAATAAAAAAAAAAAATAGGACTCGGGGTGTAGCTCAGAGGTAGAATGCCCCTGGGTTCCATCATCCGCAGTACCAAAAAAAAAAAAAAAAGAATAAAAAATAGGACCGGGGTGTATCTTGGAGGTAGAATGCCCCTGGGTTCAATCCCTAGTACTGCAAAAATAAAACAGGGCTGGGGATGTAGCTCAGAGGTAGAATGCCCCTAGATTCAATCCTCAGCACCACACACACACACACACACACACACACACACACACAAATCAATATATATAATTGGTAATTGGGACTCTGGAATTGATAGAAAAAGAGCCTACTCCTTGCTATGTGCGACAGACTGTGCTGATTGCTTATGTGTGCATCATTTAACTTACACATAGTATACAAAGTTAGGTGAGGAAATGGAAACTAGAGAGGTTCGGTAATTTGTCTGAGTTGTCAGCTAATAAGTAATAGAACCAAGGACTGAGGATGTAGCTTAGTAATAGAGTGCTTGCCTAGCATGTCCGAGGGCTGGGGAAAGAGAGGAAGGAAGGGAGGGAGGGATCAAACTTTGTTTTAAGTAGTCTATTGGACTTCTCTTTTAATAACCCCCACACCTATTTTAGAGACAGGACCAACCCCGCTGCTCTTCTATTGCAGAGTATGTTTTGGAACAGGCTCTCATACAGGTCAGGGAGCAATGGTGAAGAAACACTCACGCCCAGGCTGGGAATATTCCACTGCAAAAGCAGCCAGGCGCATCTGCCTGGGATTATCTACAAAGGAATTGCACAAACTGAGTGCAGGAGAGGGTACGATTGGGAACTTCAAGGAACAAAGTTAACCAGAAGACCCTGCAGGGTGCTGATGTGACACTAGACTCAGGAAATCCTCAAGGCAAGGGCTGCCTCTTGCACCATCCTCTCTGCCACTGCCAGTTCTAATTTCAAATCACTTCTTAATTTCCAAGACAGGTTATTGTAGTGTCTTTCTTTTCTTTCTTTCTTTTTTTTTTTTAATTTAGAAACAGGGTCTACTAAGTTGCAGAGGGCCTCACTAAGTAGCTGAGGCTGGCCACGAACCCGGATCCTCTTGTCTCAGCCTCCCAAGTACTGGGATTACAAGCAAGCATGCACCACAACGCCCGGCTTGTGGTGTCTTTCTTGAGGTGACCTTTCTGAACCTGTAAATGATTGAATTTTTAATTAATTAATTTGGTACTGGGAATTGAACCCAGGGGAATTCTATTTCTGAGCTATACCCCCAGCCCTTTTTATTTTTGATTTTGAAACAAGGTCTTGCTAAGTTGCTGAGGCTGGCCTGGAACCTGTGATTCTCCTGTCTCAGCCTCCCAAATACTGGGATTACAGGCACGTGCCACTGTGCCCCACTCCTGTAAATTACTTTAATTTGTACCTAGCCTCTGGATTCAAAGCCAGTAAGTTTCAGCCACTTAGAGTTTTGTGACACCTGCCACCGGAAGTGTTTCTGGTCCCACGGGAGCCTCCTCTGAGCTGTCTGCACACGCACACGCCTCCTCCCACCCTTCTGGAGAACTTCCTCCATTGGCCACAGAAAGGCACAGTGACTTATGGTCGTGCTTGGTGTGATGATTGCTTTTATGCATTCGCCCCAAGAAGAGTTGCTATTGGTGACCAAAAAAACCAGTATGATCCTGAAAGCTTTCAGCATCTTTCAGAAATGTATGGAGCTGGAAATAAATCCCTTCTAAATGGAGAACGCGCACATGCTCACTTGCAAATGATGCCCATGTGGGGATGGACTCAGGGCCTCCACTTGCCGGGATTTTTAGATGCACCCTACTTTGACGGGTATCATTCCATCATAGTGCAGTGGGTGAAACACATCGAGGTGGCTGGTGATGGTATAACAAGCAGGAAGGAGCCACCATTTATCATGGATTTGGGTTGCTTACGTTCCTCTTTCCCAGATGCCTCCCTGAATGTTTGCTTGGAGAGGTAGATGCGTGGTAGAGCGGTGCTAAGCATGTGCGAGGCTGTGGGTTGAATCCCCACCCACCCACCAAAAATAGACAAGTTCTTTTCACTGTAGGCAGCTTGCCAATAAACCCTCCCCTGGACATAGCATGCACATCTTCTCTCCTTTCCTGTGGTTTCTCTTCAGAGTATTAAAGCCTCCAAAGGCCTGAGCTGCGAATCTCTTGCTCAGTTTATCAACCTCTCCCTAAGCTTTGTCCTGTTAACTCGATGTAGTTTTGGTGCACTGAAGGGGCAGGCAGGAAAACAGTGCCTCCCTGCTTTGTCCTCCCTCTTTCATTCCATGGTGCGCCTTACCACTCAGTCTGTTCACATAGTTTAAATAAGAACCCTCTCGATCTGGTGTCCTGGGGTGCAGCCAGGTTTTGACAGCTAGGTGTGTTTTCAGCTAGCAAGAGGTCACTGTGCAATGACTCCCCTTTCTAACAGCCCAGTAAATCAGGGTCCGCTTCTCCCTTCCAGCCTTGCATTTCAGCAGTCCCTCTTACTTCCCACCCTCAAGATAAGCTAGGGACTGGGAAGGAGGGAGGGACTCAGCTGGCCAGTGGAGTTCAAAGTTTTCTGAACAAAGCAGGTTAGATCTGTTGTAAGGGGATCAAAATCACTATTTCAAATGAGGGCCATGTTGGTGGAAAAGCCCCTCAGTGTTGTGATCCCTGGGTGTTGGTAAATGATACTGGATCATTTCAGTCTCCAACAGGGTGATAACAGTGGGGACTTTGGAACAACACAGGCTCGCTCTGTGACCTTGGTGACTTAACCTCTGTAAACCTCTCTCCCATAAACAGGGTACCTGTTTGCCTCCAAGGGCAGTTGCAAGAGTAAATGAGATTACATAGGATGTAGTCTAACCACTTGGCTCAAATTTGACCCAGGGCTCTTGGTGCATGTTAACTTTTTTTTTTTTTTTTTTTTTTGCGGTACTTGGGATTGAACGCAGGGGCATTCTACCTCCGAGCTATACCCCCAGCCCTAATTTTTTTATTCTTTATTTTTGAAACCGAGTCTCACTAAGTTGCGGAGTGCCTCACTAGGTAGCTGAGGCTGGCCTCGAACCCGGATCCTCCGGTCTCAGCCTCCCGAATGCTGGGATTACAAGCGTGCGGCACCACGCCCGGCTCAGCATGTTAACTTTTATTTTCTCCCAACTTCCTGATCCAAGTCTGTCGATGGTGGCAATTTTTTGTTGCTCCAAAACCCCTTACAATGAGGATTAAGAAAGTTGAAGGAGGATGGGGATGTTTCTCAGTGGTAAGAGCACTTGGGTAGCATGTGTGAGGCCCCAGGTTTGATCCCCAGTACTGAGAAGGAAGAAAGGGGATGGATGGATGGAAGGAAGGAAAAAAGGGAGGGAGGGAGGGAGGGAAGATTGGCTGATGGTCCACAGGGAATCCTTAGCTACATGGAAGATAAACGGCAAAGAGAACAATTAGGCAAATAAAAACAGTGCCTCCTACTCAAATCCTGGAGAATTCCTAGGAGGCCTGAGAGAGGTGCTCCTGGGAGGGACGTGAGTTTTTTTGCATCCTCACCTGATGGCCCCAAGGAGCTTCACTCCCTTCCCCTGACTTCTTTTTTTTTTTTTTTTCTTTCAGTATTGGGGATGGAACCTGGGGGCATTCCACCTCCAAGCTACACCCCCAGCCCTATTTTTTATTCTTTATTTTGAAACAGGGTCTCACTAAGTTGCGCAATGCCTCACTAAGCAGCTGAGGCTGACCGCGATCCCAGATCCTCCAGTCTCAGCCTCCCAAATGCTGGGATTACAAGCGTGCGCCACCACACCAGGCTCCCTGACTTCTTTTACTACTCACCAGGCTGCAGACAGACTGGAGCTCCTGGCAGAGTTCTGGGAATCTGTCCCAGCACCACGCCTCCCTACAGCAGAGCGAAGGGCAGTGAGGAGTGCCCAACCACGTGGCCTCCTCGAGTCACTTTCTGACCCCAGCTAGCACCTGTGGATGCTTTCACATCTCACACAGTGAGAAGACTACTCGACTCTCGACTCTGGGGCTCGGAGTTCTGAATCTGAGTCGCAGCTTTGCCCAGGTTTGCCATTTTAGGTCGCTTTAGACCTCTAGCTTTGGAAACCTCAGAATCCTGTTTTCCCTACTTGTTAAATGAGTATTAAACTCATCCCACACTAGATGTCTGCATTTAAAGTCACTTCCCCAAGTCTTCTTTTCTTTTTTTTTTTTTTGTTTTCTTTCCTTTTTCTACAATACTGAGGATGGAACCCCAGACCTCAAACATGCTAAGGAAGCGTTCTATCACTGAGCTACCCCTGGTCCCCAAACTTTGTCTTTCGAGACCAGGCCACCTATCAGGGTTAGCTAGCACAGTCCCTAACTACCAGCACTTCTCAAACCCTGATCTGTTCCTGAAAAATTCTAGCCTTTGAACCCTGTTATGCACAACCATGATCAAGGTCACACAACAACTCACCTGGGGTCCCAGCAGGCTCTACAGCCCACTGCCCCTCAGCCCGACTTCCTCAGCTTCCATCTTTGCACCTGCTCATCGTTATCTTTTGCACCTTCTGAGAGCGAGAACCTGATCATCAATGAATCTTTCGCTTTCAGTGTGCTCTTCCTCAATGTGTTACGACTTCTCTCATCTCAAGGGCTACAGCTAACAGAATGCTTGTGGTAAAAAAAAAAAAAAAAAGTGTGGGGGAGTGGTGAGCTGGGAATGGTGGCACATGCCTGTAATCTTAGTACTTGGGAGGCTGAAACAGGTTCAAGGGCAGCCTTAGCAACTTAGCGAGGCCCTGTTTCCAAATAAAAATAAAATAGGGTTGGGGGTGTAGCTTGGAGGTAGATTGCTTCTGGGTTCAGTCCCCACCAGAGAGAGAGAGAGAGAGAGAGAGTTAGTTAGTTAGTTCTCCACATCTCTTTCTTTATGAATCAAAACAACTTTGGTTTAAATTAAATACCATGCACCAAACTCATTTAGAAGACCAGGCGGTTCATTAGAAAGTGAAAGTAGCTGCTAATCCTTTTTTATGTATGGGGGAAAAAAAACTAGCAAGTCATTTGAACCGTTTTCCCTCTTGGTAATTTAGCACAAATAAGCAGAGGCACTTGAATGGCGTCACCTTTTCTTTTCCCTCCTTTTGCCTAGAATAAAGATGTCATAGAAGCTTTTACATTGCACACTTCTGCTAAACTCCTTAGGTAGGAGAAATAATTGGCTTTTTCCTTCAGGGAAGGATAGTCAGAGATTGTGTCTGAGCTGTTCTCTTGCAAATCCCCACGGGCACTGAATAATAAGGTCTGTCTAGCTTTGAGTCTGCAACTCTTCTCGCTTTCCTTTGAAAGGGCAGCAAGTTGCTCTTTTTCTGCCCGGCTCTGGCACTGAAAAAATCCAGTAGGTGGCCAGAGAGACTTTAGAAGACTAAAGCAAGCTCCAAAGGGACACTGGACCAGGTTTTCAAAAGAAAAACATGCTTGTATGGCAAACTATGCTGGAGGAGTTGAATGGTGCTCCAGGACCCAGCTTAAGAACAGGTGACTCTTTTAGGCATGTTACAAATTGACACGTTGGACTATGGTTAAATTCTCAAAATAATCCCTGAAACTAGAGCCCAGACTATTGAAGCAAGTACTCAGATCAGACCTCTTGCATGGCACCTCATTTTTTTTTTTTTTTTTTTTTTTTTTTTTTTGGTGGTACTGGGGATTGAACTCAGGGACATTCTACCTCTGAGCTATACCCCCAGCCCTATTTTTTATTCTTTATTTTGAAACAGGGTCTCACTAAGTTGTGGAGTGCCTCACTAGGTAGCTGAGGCCGGCCGCGAACCCGGATCCTCCGATCTCAGCCTCCCAAATGCTGGGATTACAAGCGTGCGCCATCACGCCCGGCTACGGCACCTCATTTTAACCTTTAATTTTTGACGTGCTGTCATCCTTCATGGCTCCCCAGGAAAGCCCTCCAGTTGCTCTGTGGAACATAAAAGGACTCTGTCCACATCATTTGAGCCAAAGCCCAGGAGTTCTGTGGGCTGAGAACTTTGCCCTTTGTAAACTACTTTGGTCAAGAATTCCAGGTTGAGGAGATGGCGATAAGGAAATTGCTGGGCTTTGTTTTATGGTTCCAGCATCAGGTTTCCTGTGGTGTCCCCTGTTCTTTGATTGCAGTCACAACAGCCTAACAAGCAAGCGTGACCCGCTCTCAGCCGGGTACCTGGACCAAGGGACACCCCGTTTACCCAGCCACACCAGTGTGCACGATGTTGCTGGGATGCTCCGAGGGACAATCTGCGTCTCTAAGTAAAATATTCACTGGACTTGACCTGCCTTCAGCATTCATGTACCAGTGGTTTTGTTTTTATTTTTTATTTTGGGAAGATGCAACTTACATAAAAATTTACCATCAGAGCTGTTTTTTAAGTGTCCAGGTCAGTGACATCAAACACACTCACACTGTTGTGCAACCATTACCCCATCCAACTCCAGAACTCTTTTCATCTTCCCAAACGGAAATTCTGTACCCAGTATACACCAACTCCCTGTTCCTCCTCCCCCGGTCACTGGCAGCCGCCATTCTACTTCCTCTCTAGAAGTCTGGCTACTTCTAAGAATGTCACATAAGCCAGGTGTGGTGGCACATGCCTGTAATCCCAGTATTTGGGAGGCTGAGACAGGAAGATTACAGGTTTGAGGCCAGCCTCAGCAACATAGCTAAGCAGCAACCTAGTGAGACCCTATTTCAAATAAAAGAAATAAAAAGGAAGCCAGGCATGGTGGCACACACTTGTAATCCCAGTACTTGGGAGGCAGAGACAGGAGGATACAGGTTCAAGGCCAGCCTCAGCTACTTAGTGAGTCCCTCCAAAACTTAGTGAGACCCTGTTTCAAAATAAAGAATAAAAAATAGGGCTAGGAGTATAGTTCATAGGTAGGATGCCCCTGGGTTCAGTCTCCTGTACAGTAAAAAAGATAAAATAAAATAAAATAAAAAGGGCTGGGGAGCCGGACGTGGTGGCACACACTTGTAATCCCAGCATTTGGGAGGCTGAGACCTGAGGATATGGGTTCAAGGCCAGCCTCAGCTACCTAGTAAGGCACTCCACAACTTAGTGAGACCCTGTTTCAAAATAAAGAATAAAAAATAGGGCTAGGGGTATAGCTCAGAGGTAGAAGCCCCTGAGTTCAATCCCCAGTACCCCCCCCAAAAAGGGCTGGGGTATAGCTTGGAAGTAGAATGTCCCTAGGTTCAATCTCCAGTACCACAAAAAAGAAAAAAAAAAGTCCTTTGTGTGGAATCATACAGTATTGTCCTCAAGATTCATACATTTGTAGTGTGTGTTGGAATGCCCTTTTTAAGGCTGAATAACATTTCATCTTATATAAACACTAAATTTGTTTTATCCATTCATCCATCAATGGACACTTGTGTTGTTTCCATCTTTTGGCTATTGTGAATAATGCTGCCATCAAGATGGGTGTACAAATATCTGTTGAAGTCCCTGCTTTCAATTTGGGGGCCTGTGCCCAATATTGGAATTGGGCAAATACCCCCAAACTAACTTCTAATGTCCTTTTTATTTATTCATTCATTCATTTATTTTTGCGGTACTGAGGATTGAACTCAGGGATGTTCTACCTCTGGGCTACACCCCCAGTCCTATTTTAATTTTTAGTTGGAAATAGGGTCTCACTAAGTCGCTGACGCTGGCTTTTAATTGTGATCCTCCTGCCTCAGCCTCCCAAGTACTGGGATTACAGGTGTGTGCCACCATGCCCGGCTTATTTATTTGTTTACTTTTGGTGGTACTGCAGATTGAACTCAGAGGTATTCTACCTTCAAGCTATACTCCCAGCCCTTTTTAAATTTTTCTTTTTAAAATTTTTGTTTTGAAATAGGGTCTCACTAGGTTCCTTAGAGTCTTGCTAAATTGCTGTGTACATGTATATATGTGTATATTTTTATAAATAAATATGTGTGTGTGTGTGTGTGTGTGTGTGTGTGTGTTACTGGGAATTGAACCCAGGGGCATTTTGCCCTTGAGCTATACCTCCAGCCCTATTTTGTTTTTTTATTTTGTAACAGGGTCTTACCAAGTTGCTGAGACTGGTCTCAAACCTGCAATCCTCTCGTCTCAGCCTCCCAAGTACTGGATTACAAGCATGCGCCACCATGCCTGGCTTATAATACTATATATTATTTTTATATATATATATAAATATATATATATATAGGCAATGCTGGGATTAAATTCTATATTCCTAAATCAGGTAGAGTTCTTTTGAGTTTGTTGATATTTTAATAAATTGTTCTCTTGATGTAAAAGAAGTATGTGTTCATTGTAGAAAATTTGGAAAATGTGGCAAGCACAAAAACAATAATTTAAAATAATATCTATGGTTTTCTAGGATGCTTTTTGTCTCTTACTGGATTTTGAGAAGTTTGCAGATGTAAATGGCCTTACACATTGTGATTGTTAACAGTTGGTATGTTATTCTGTCATGTGGATACCTTTGCATTTATGCATTTATGTACCAAAGCCCTATAACGTAGGCATTTATCTTGCTTCCAGCTTTTCATTATGGTAAATAATCTAATTATAGTCATCCTTATGCAAATATCCCAGTATATATCTCTTTCAGATAGTTTCTTTAGTTCTTTTTCTTAGAAGTGACATAGCTGGTGTGGGCATGGTGGCACACGCTTGTAACCCCAGTACTTGGGAGGCTGAGACAGGAGGATCTGAGTTCGAGGCTAGCCTCAGCTACTTAGTGAGGCCCTCCACAACTTAGGGAGACCCTGTTTCAAAATAAAGAATAAAAAATAGGACTGGGGGTGTGGCTCAGAGGTGGAATGCCCCTGAGTTCAATATCCAGTACTGAAAAAAAAAGTGACATAGCTGCTCAAAAGAGTTACATATTTTTTTTTCTTTTTCTTTTCTTTGTACTGGGGATGGAACCCAGGGGCATTCTACCTCCAAGCTACACTCCCAGCCCTTTTTTATTTATTTATTTATTTATTTATTTATTTATTTATTTATTTATTTATTTATTTAATTTATTTTTTGAGGTGCTGGGGATGGAACCCAGGGGCATTCTACCTCCAAGCTACATCCTCAGTCCTATTTTTTATTCTTTAATTTGAAACAGGGTCTCCATAGGCTGATGAGAGTCTCTCTAAGTTGCTAAGGCTGGCCTTGAACCTGTGATCCTCCTGTTTCAACCTCCCAAGTACTCGTATTACAGGCATGTGCCACTGTACCTAAGTAAGAGTTAAACATGTTTAAGGATGTAATTCTTAAATTTCCAAGTTTCTATTCAGTATAATTAAAAATGGTATCATTTATTCAGCAATGTATATCTACTTTCCTGGGCTTTGTTAACACTGGATGTTGAAATTTTTAAATATTTTCTGCCAACCTGATAGGGGAAATTTTTACCGAATATTTTAATTTCCATTTACTTTACTATTAATAATTTTGAACATAGATCTTGTTTCCAAAAAAGGTGGGGAGGGGGCATAGCTGGGAGATTGGCCCCTGGGTTCAATCCTCAGTACCAAAAGGAAAAAAAAAATGTTTATATGTCTTCTTTTGTGAATTGTTTCTTCACATCCTTTGCCAGTTTTGCAGTTTAAGTGTTCTTTTTCATATTGACTCATATGAACCAGTAAAGCATAATAATTAAGAGAAAGCTTGGAATTCAGAAAGACCAAGTTCAGATCTCTGTTCTGCTACTTAGGAGCTAAGCCCTGAGCATGTTACTTCTTAGCCACTCAAAGTCTTGGTTTCTGTAAGAGTGAAACTAATTGTATCTTTTATAGGATATTATGAGGTATTATGTGTAAAGTGTTTAGCATACCTTACACCCAATAAGGACTCAATAAAGTAGAGCTTTTATTACATCAAGGCTCTTAGCTAGCCAGGTGTGGTGGCACACACTTGTATTCCCAGTACTTGGGAGGCTGAGACAGGAGGATCACAGGTTCATGGCCAGCCTCAGCAACTTAGTAAGGCCCTCTGCAATAAGAAGTAAAACTGAGCCGGGCGTGGTGGCGCACGCTTGTAATCCCAGCATTCGGGAGGCTGAGACCGGAGGATCCGGGTTCGCCGCCAGCCTCAGCTACCTAGTGAGGCACTCCGCAACTTAGTGAGACTCGGTTTCAAAATAAAGAATAAAAACTAGGGCTGGGGGTATAGCTCGGAGGTAGAATGCCCCTGACTTCAATCCCCAGTACCGCAAAAAAAAAAAAAAAAAAAGAAGTAAAACAGAGCTGGGAGTGTAGCTCAAAGGTAGAATGCCCCTGGGTTCAACACCCAGCACCAAGAAAAAAAGAAAAAAAGGCTCTTAGCTAACTTTGCTTACAAATGTGCTTTTTTCCTACTTTGTAATTTTCACTTCAATTCAGCCTACACTGGATTTTACCTTTTTTAAATGGACATATAACAGTTATGTATATTTCTGGGGTACAGTGTGCTAATTTGAAGTACACTGTGTACTTACAGTGGGGCTTTGTGGGTATTTAAGATTGTTGTAAAGCTGGGCGTGGTGGCGCATGCTTGTAATCCCAGCATTCAGGAGGCTGAGACTGAAGGATCCGGGTTCTCGGCCAGCCTCAGCTACCTAGTGAGGCACTCCGCAACTTAGTGAGACTCAGTTTCAAAATAAAGAATAAAAAAATAGGGCTGGGGATATGGCTTGGAGGTAGAATGCCCCTGAGTTCAATCCCCAGTACTGCAAAAAAAAAAAAAACCAACAACAAAAAGATTGTTGTACAAATTTAAACATACTTCTTTCTCTTGATGATTTATTTCATTTTCTCTCAAAGACCCTTCCACTCCCAAAGATCAAATAAATATTTACCTAATTTTCTTCTAGTTCTTTAATTATTTAATACTTTACATGTAATTCTTTAATCCATTTGGATTACATTAGTCTTTAATGTGAAATTGGTATGGATTTCTTCTCCCTCAAATTGTTCCAACTATATTGACTAACCTGTTTTTCCCTGCTGATTTGAAATGCCATCTTTATAAGCCCGGCGGTGGCACACGCTTGTAATCAGAGTACTTGGGAAGCTAAAACAGGAGGATCGCAGGTTAGCAGCCAGCCTCAGCAACTTGTGAAGCCCTCCACTCTTTAGTGAGACCCTGTTTCAAAAAATAAAGAATAGGCCGGGCGTGGTGGCACACGCTTGTAATCCCAGCATTCGGGAGGCTGAGACCGGAGGATCCGGGTTCGAGGCCAGCCTCAGCTACCTAAGTGAGGCACTCCGCAACTTAGTGAGACTCGGTTTCAAAATAAAGAATAAAAAATAGGGCTGGGGGTGTGGCTTGGAGGTAGAATGCCCCTGAGTTCAACCCCCAGTACCGCAAAAAAATAAATAAATAAAAAAGAATAACATAGGGCTGGGGGTTTCGCTTAGAGATAGAATGCCCCTGGGTTCAATCCCCAGTAACACACACACATACACACACACACACACACACACACACACACACACACACACACACACACACCATCGTTTGGTTCCATTGAACACTCTATCATTGCATTGGCACTAAGTATGCACAATATATACAGTGGAGCTTTATTTCATGTTTAATATCTGGAAGTATTTGTTCCTTCTCCCCTGAGCCCCAACTATTGTTTTGAAAATTGCAAGTGGGTTTTTGCATGTAACTATATACTTGTATTACAACCTGATCGAGGTTTAAATTTCCCTGTCATTATATATGGTGCAGTAGAAAGAACTCAGGCTGTAGATTCAGAGGACTTGGACTCCAGTCCTGCTGCCACCACTCAGCAGCTATTTCGATTGGGCATATTACTCACTGTAAGCCTAGGATTCTCTATTGAAGTAATTATGTAAAAATCAACACTTAGCCCATATTCACCTGAAATAATGAGACTAAATTGACCAATCATAGAATCATATCACAAATGGGCTGTGATATCAGATCATTCAGGTTTATACATTTTAATAAGATAAGCCACTTTTTTTTTTTTTTTTTTTTTTTTTTTTTGCGGTACTAGGGATTGAACTCAGGGGCATTCTACCTCCGAGCTATACCCCCAGCCCTATTTTTTATTTTTTATTTTGAAACCGGGTCTCACTAAGTTGCGGAGTGCCTCACTAGGTAGCTGAGGCTGGCCACGAACCCAGATCCTCTGGTCTCAGCCTCCCAAATGCTGGGATTACAAGCGTGCGCCACCACGCCCAGCTGATAAGCCACTTTTTTATCACACCTCTGAGCTACACTCCCAGTCCTATTTTTTTATTCTTTATTTGGAAACAGGGTCTCACTAAGTTGCAGAGGTCCTCACTAAGTAGCTGAGGGTGGCCGCGAACCCAGATCCTCCAATCTCAGCCTCCCAAGTACTGGGATTACAAGGGTGCACCACCACACCCAGCTGTAATCTTAAAATATATAAGAGCTGTAGTTTATTAAGCACCTCCCATGGGCCACATGCCTTGTTTGAATGCTGCATGCCTGTCCTATTTTAATCCTTATGCTGCTGCTGTGGGTGGTTGTGACAGCTGCGTCACAGGTGAAGGGACTGACTGAAGTTAGACACCTGTACCGGTGACACAGTGACAGAGCCAGACCTGTCTGAATTCTCCACCCATGCTCTTTCTGTGCGATGCTGCTTCTGAGTCTATTTGTGGTCCCTCCTGTTGTTTTATAAAACGCAATTTCTGAGCAGCTGGAAAAGAAAGAAAAACTCTTCTTGAGCTGAATCCTCAAACTTGAACTTCAGCATAGGAAGAAAACTCGATCTGATACACAGGTTTCACATTAGAAATGTGAAGAACTGATAAAAATCATAGTGTAAAGATAAATTGGGGAAAGGGAGGGATTTGCTGTGGAGAGCTACATATTTTATAATGTATATTGCAAATATTTTTCTGTCACATTCTCTACATAATTGCACTAAATCCTTGATTTTGATAGAGACATTTATGATGTCAAAGTAGTCATTTCAGGGTGAGGGATAGTACAGTACTTGCCCAGTATTTGAGAGGCCTCAGGACCAAAAAAAAAAAAAAAAGATAGTTATTTCATGTAATGGATTTAAAGAATTTTCTCTCTCTCTCTCTCTCTCTTTTTTTTTTTTTTTTTTTTTTTTTTTTTTGTGGTACTGGGGATTGAACCCAGGGGCATTCTACCTCCAAGCTATGCCCCCAGCCCTGTTTTTAATTCTTTATTTGGAAACAGGGTCTCACTAAGTTGCAGAGGGCCTCACTAAGTAGCAGAGGCTGGCCACGAACCCAGATCCTCCAGTCTCAGCCTCCCAAGTACTGGGATTACAAGCCGGCTAGTTAGAATTTTCTCTTTTTAACAAAATTATTTATTGCATGTTTATTATAGAAAGTAGAGATTAAATGAAATGGTGAAAGATAAAATCCTTTATAATTCCACTGCTTAGAAAAGGACCACTGCTAAACATTTTTATGTTTACCCCTTCTGTCTTTTCATATTCATATGTGAGTATAACTTTTTGTTTATTTACAAAAATGGAATTTTATATTTGCAGTCACTTTTTTTCTTTTCACTTAAAAATATATCATGAACTTTTAAAGTAAAATGAAATCTTCTTCTCTCGAATAATTTTAATGGAAGCAGAGTGTTTTGTTTCATAGATATACAATAGTTTTAGTAGTTAAGTTCAGATTTTAAACTTGTTGCTTCCAGTTGGCTTTACTTTTTTTTGGTACTGGAGATAGAACCCAGGGGCATTCTACCTCTGAGCCACACCCTCAGTCTTATTTTATTTGCAAATAGATCTTGCTTAATTGCTAAGGGTCTCACTCAGTTGCTGAGGCTGGCCTTGAATCTGCAATCTCCCTGTCTCAGCCTCCCAAGTAGTGCTAGCCTTCTGCTCTACCGCTAAACTACACTCTGGCTTTAAATTTAAAGGTCCCACTGAGGAGACAACTAGTTGTGTAGCTTTTTGAGTTTTCAAGGCATTTGTTACTTAAAATAACCAATTTGGTAAGCCTGGTGGCAGCACACCTGTAATCTCAGTGCTTGGGAAGCTGAGACAGGGGGACTTAGCAATTTAGCAAAACCCTCCACAACTGAGTGAAACTCTGTTTCAAAATAAAAAATAAAATAGTGGAGGGTGTAGCTCAGAGGCAGCATGTCCCTGGGTTCAATCCTCAGTAACAACAACAACAAATATAACCAGTTGTGGGGTGGAGGGGGGCCAGTACTGGGAATTGAACCCAGGGGCTTTCTACCTTTGAGCCCTTTTTTTTTTTTTTTTTTTTGGTGTTGGTGACATTCTACCTCTGAGCTACACCCCCAGCCCTCTTTTATTCTTTTATTTTGAAACAGGGTCTCACTAAGTTGCTGATCACTGGCTGCAAACCTGTGATCCTCCTGTCTCAGCCTCCCAAGTACTGGGATTATAGGTTTGTGCCACCACACCCTGCTAAAACATAAACAATCTTAAGTCTGTAAGGGCTAATGGATCGCCTGTGCTTTGTTTCTCATGGTAGATAGAGCCTGGAGTAGGATTGGTGCCTATCAGTTGCTGGTTCAGTGAATAAGTGGATATCAAGATTCTTCAGTAATGTGAAGACTTTAGTTTGTGTCACCCTCCTTGCTTTAAAATATCTTACTGAGCACATACTCCCATGAATTATCATTGGATCCTGAGATGGGTGCATGATAAAGTAGCTGAAATTACTAAGCCCATTTCCTTATGGAAGTTGAGGTAGTGGGTAAAACCATACCAATTCTCTATCTTCCAATGCTAAGTGACACACAATGTCTAGATGTGACTTCACTTCTGAGAGACAGAAGGAGTCTTCAGCCCAGTGAAGCTGTTTTCAGTGTTTACGAATGTGCATGACTGTCTAATAGGATGACTTACTGCAATTTCTTTAGCACTTTGTAGAACTGAAAGTTCTGGTCTGATCCTTTAACCTGTGAACATGGGGACTCATTCTGTGAGCAAAATGACCAGTGGCCAGGCAGTATGGAAAGAACCATTATAACAGTAAAATACTGTTTGAGCCGGGCATAGTGGTGCAATCCCAGTACTTGGGAGGCTGAGACAGGAAGATTGCAGGTTCGCTGCCAGCCACAGCTACTTAGTGAGGCTCTCTGCAACTTAGTGCGACCCTGTTTCAAAATAAAGAATAAAAAAATAGGAGCTAGCTGGGCGTGATGGTGCACGCTTGTAATCCCAGCATTCGGGAGGCTGAGACCTGAGGATCTGGGTTCGCGGCCAGCCTCAGCTACCTAGTGAGGCACTCCGCAAATTAGTGAGACTAGGTTTCAAAATAAAGAATAAAGAATAGGGCTGGGGGTATAGCTCGGAGGTAGAATGCCCCTGAGTTCAATCCCCAGTACCACACACACACAAAAAAAAGAGCTGGGCATGGTGGCGCACGTTTGTAATCCCAGCATTTGGGAGGCTGAGACCAGAGGATCCGGGTTCTCAGCCAGCCTCAGCTACCTAGTGAGGCCCTCCACAACTTAGGGAGACCCTGTTTCAAAATAAAGAATAAAAAATAGGGCTGGGGTTATAGCTCAGAGGTAGACTGCCTCTGAGTTCCATCCCCAGTACTGCAAAAATAAATAAATAAATAAATAAATAAATAAATAAATAGATAAATAGATAGATAGATAAATAAATAAATAAATAAAAATAAAAAATAGGGCTGGAGGTATAGCTCAAAGGTAGAATGTCCCTGGTTTTCGTCTCCAGTTCCGAAAAAATATAAAATAAAATAAAAAATAAAGCACTGTATGTGGTCTGCACTCATAAGTACCATTTGCATGGCTATGTAAATGAAGCTATAGAAGTTTTACTTTGGCTCTGCATATCACTCAATTAGACACATAAAGATAATACAAGTCGGATATGGTGGCACACACCTATAATCCCAGTACTTGAGATGCTGAGACAGGAGGATGGTAGGTGGGAGACCCTCCGCAACTTAGGGAGACCCTGTTTCAAAACTTAAGGGGGTCAGGGGGTGTAACTCAGAGGTAGAATGCCCAGGATTCAATCCCCAGTGCCAGGGGGGTAAAAACATAAAAAAAAAAAAAAAAAAAAAAAAAAAAGATACAGCCGGGCGTGGTGGCACATCCTTGTAATCCCAGTACTTAGAAGGCTGAGACAAGAGGATCACAGATTTAACAGCCTCAGCAAGCAGTGAGACCCTCATCAACCTAGTGAGACCCTGTTTCCAAATTTTATATATATATATAAAATTTTATATATATATATGTGTGTATATATATATATATATGCTACTTATTAAAGAACTGTTTATTTTATTTACCTGGTATGTGAATGATGAGCTCCATCCTCTATAGAAACATTGAATCATAAGTGCAAGTTCTTTAAGCAAAAGAAGAATCTTTGTCCTATGAGAGGAGGGCAGCTATTTCTAACTTCTTTGTTTTGGGGTTTCTGTTGTTTGCTTTTTGGTACTGGGGATTGAACCGCAGGGCCCTTCTACCTTTGAGCTACATCCCACCCCCAGCCTGAAACAGGGTCTCACTAAATTGCTGAGGTTGAGGTTGGCCTTGAACCTGTGATCCTCCTATTTGAGCCTGGCAAGTACTGGGATTATGACTGGCCTTTGCTATGTTCTCTGAAATAAGACAACTAAAAAAATTCTAGTAGGCAGTGACTAACTTAAGTTAGGGAGGGAGGATTGGCTTAGAAGAGCTATGTAACCTTCCCTGATATTCTGAATATATATAGCTTTGAGACAACATTTGTAGTTTAGAAGTATGCTAACGACTCAGAACCCTAAAGCTCATGGGAGGCTGTGAGTGTAGCTCAGCAATGGAGGGCTTTGTCAGCATGCATGAGGCACCAGGACCTGTCCCCAGTGTCTCAAAAAATAATAATAATTAAAATAATAAAAAATAGAATCCAGTTGGGCACCAGGAGCTTTTGACTCCTGGGCAGCAAAAGGAAATGCTAGTCCTTACTTACTTTTGACACATTTCTTTTCTTTTTTCTTTTGACACATTTCTAACAACTTTAGTTACCCAGTTTCCTATCCACTGCAGATTACAAGTGATCAATTCACAGGGGGAAGAGCAGGTTGCTATTGGCAGACACATGGAGTTCAGGGAGAAGTGACAAGGGTCAGCCAGATATCGAGGAAGGAGGAACAACAGAAAGCAGACTCGCAAGAGCGCGCGCACACACACACACACACACACACACACACACACACACACACACACACACACACACTCCAGTCAGAACATGCCGTGGAGTCCTAGGGCATGTTGGCAAATAGCTATTATACACCCCATAGACAAACAGTTTCTTGAGGATGTGACCACCTGTGGTCCAGTATAAATACTGTTTATAAAAAATTAGCTTTAGGCTGGGAATACAACTCAGCGATAGAGCACGTGCTTAGCATGCACAATACCCTGGGTTCAATCTTCTCCAGCACCAAAAAAAAAAGAGTTGTTGAATGACAATCAATGACAATCATATAATATTAGAAGTTTATGATCATATGATTTGTTCACATATTAACTTACTGATTTTTAGAAAAGGAAAAAGCAAGGCAGTGCATACTGCTTTTTTTTTTTTTTTTTTTTTTTTTTTTTTTT
>PVLC010026418.1:0-22740 GCA_004027655.1 Graphiurus murinus | reverse complement strand
ATGAGATGAGGTCATCTACTCTGGTTTAGCCAGTTAAAAGCAAAGCTGGAGCCCATACAGAGTCAGTAATAGAAAGGAAATCACACTTGCTGCTTGTGAACCTGGCCTTCTCATGTCAATCAGTGGAAGCCACTTCAAGTTTGAAGTTTGGGTCGAATATCCTCCATGTAAATGGAAAAAAACTCTATTCATCCAAGAATGGAAAAACTTCCTTTGGTTATGTTTCACCCCTCTCCTCCAATGTAGACAAAATGCTAGAATGTGAATAAAAATATGTACTAGAGAGTCAGGACAGACATCCATCGGCCTGAAGTCATTTGAATTCCCCATTGCTTACACCTGAGGGCCACATGTCTCAGGAACCACAGCTCAACTGACAGCACAGAAAACCTCTCTCAGCCACGTGAGACAGTTACACACAGGCCACAGCAAGGGGCTTCCCTTCCGAGTCAGTCCTCCTCTTTCTTCCTTTTCCTTTCCTGTGTATAACAGTCTGCAAATGCAAGAAAATATGCAGAACGCCATGAGAGAAGCAAGACATGAACTCAGATTTGACCTTTAGAAGAAAAACACTTGGGATGTACATTAAAAGATGAGAAAAACTTCTAGTCGTGTGTATACTGAAAGCAAAGATTGAAAAAGGGAAAGGAGCAGGGTTTGAGTTTCTATTTATATGAAAAAGGAAACGAACGTACCTGTGACCATATATATCCATATCTATTCAATCAAGCAAATACTTAGAATATTAATGTTCATTATATGTGTGCATTACACACACACACACACACACACACACACACACACACAGAGTATTCAAGAGTCTATCTGGTTGATAGGAATAAAAAATAAAACGACTTGATATCCTCTACTTTTCTTTTTTGGAAAATGAAATAAAAATAAATGGCTGAAATCATATGAGAGCAAACATTGGCATTTTAAACTTTCAAATATTCCCGAATTTGTTTGACCCCCAAATTTATACATACTGCTATCATTGCTCACTATTAAGGTGACACCAGCTCCCTGCAAAAGAATTTCATGATAAACTATTCCTTTACTAAGTTCCAAAGTGAAATACACTCGATGGGATATCCTAGTGACTTCTTTGTAATAATAACTCCTCGTCTTGAAAAACGCTTTCAAAGAAACGTTAGTATTTTACCACTCCATAGGAATCAGTAACAAGGCGAGATTCTCCCAAGAATATTCCGACAGTCCTTGAAACACTAAGACTGTCACAAAACCTGAGCATCTGGCAACTCTGCCACCATGAAGTACCCATATGGAAGACACCAAAATGTGTCAAAGAACCCAAAACGATTTTGGATAGTGTAGAAGATAGAATAAATAATTCAGTATCGTCAACACTTTCAACAGCAGGTAGTGGATATGCTACCTGCTTCTATAATGTGCCAGAATGTAACATAAGTGTCTGTGGCTCTGTATGTGTGTGTGAGGGAGAAAGGCAGAGAGAATATCAGTATACATGAGGCTAAAAACTATTTTTGTACAGAACTATTCCTTAGGTAGTTCTCTTTGCAGAGACAGCAGCTCTCGACAAGTACAGGTTTATAGATATACAGAAGAAAAAAAATGGAGCCAATGAAAACTTACATTCAAGATAAACACAGCAACAAATATATTACCTTGGAGTCAAGGAAAAAAAAAAAACTGCATTAACTTAATGTTATGGTTGAAATTGTATGTGCAAAAAAAGTCAGAAAATCCAAAATTATGGTTCCCTCAGCAACTATAACTGTGTCCTCATGCATATATGAGTATTTTGCATTATTGTAATGATGACACATTTCAGCCTTAATATCAGTTTATGCAATGTGACTGAATTAGGATTCTTCTGGGAACTATAACTTCAAATTTCTGGACTTTTGTCTGTACAACCTTAACCATAAAATTACATTAATATAGGGTGGGGTTTCTGCATTTTATTTTCTGCCACCTAAGAAAAAAGAAATAAAGAATAAATGGTTGACAACATTAAAGTAGCAAAATATTGTTTGATTTCCAATAACACAAAAAGGATTTCATAGAGAGCCTAATACCTTAAAATAGGTGCATGCAAACCATCAAACAGAAATCACCTTCTGAAGATTAATCAAAGAAAATAACAGGAAGATTCTCTTATAGGAATGAGTAAATTTACCTTCCATATAAAATGTTAGTTTCTGATTAAAATGTAATTTCATTCAACTCTATTTTAACATAGATATAAATAAAAATGCCTGAAATAATTCTCTCCACACATATTCCTACATCTTATCAAGAGGGAAAAAAAGTGTTAAAATGGTCCCCCATATTTTCAATGGAATAGAGCTGGTTAGAAGCCACTTTTTCTTCTTACACATGTAACATGGCAGGACTTTAACTGTACGATGAAATTGCATTACCATCACCAACCATTCTCATCCTGGGGCTGAGGCAGATTCAGATATTGTTCAGAAATGGAAAGAAACAGGCACAGAATGATGAACTGAAGCTCCAGAAAGAGGTTGCCACACTTATGCATTGATGGAAGGTGTCACACGAGAACGGAGTAACTGAAAGATGAGCCATGAAATGATGGTTTCCAAAGAAAAGAGTCTAATCATGTTATTTGGGGGAAAATCACAAATATTTCCATGGAATTCCCAATGGGCCTCAGAGAAGCAGTAATTCTTCAAAAACATAGGACATTAAGTACAGACGGAAGAACCCGTGGAAAGTAGCTAACACTTTTTTGGAGAACAAAAATTTAGCTGAAGGTTAGAAGGTTCATAGAGCAGTTGTGTGCAAAGGCAGACTAAGTGTATAATGCAGAGTTCTTCTAGTGCAAGGCTGACAAGTCTTAACTGCAATGTGTGAATGTATGGGTGGGGCCGGGGGGACAGGGGTGGGGGGCTGAAGTTCCAAGCTGTCTATTTGGGAGAGGAAAGAAAAAAATCAAAATAATAAAACAAAACAATTTAAAAACCCACAATAGCAAGATATAAGACATATTAAAAGAAGTAAAATTGAAGACAGGGAGGCTAGTTATGAGATTTTAATAATAATCCTGACAGGCAGCAATGAAAGCCTGAAGAATATGATAAGTCAGATCTAAACAAAGAGAAGGGACTTCAAGATGCTTTCAAGAGTTTGAAATATCACAAGTGTTGAAAAGATCATGCCATCAATAAAAATATAAAGTGAAATTTGTTGTCTCATGTAATGACTGAGTACTGTTTAGCAAATCCTAAATTTAGGGTATCAGGGGCTATAGACACCAGCATTTCCTGACCCCAGAAATAGAAATATGGTCCAGAAAATACTAATTATACCAATTGAAACAAAACTATTCCTTATACTTATGTAAATTGCAAACCTTTACTTTCACTATCTAGTTTTATCTTTCTAGGGTTGGTAATGGCATTGGCTGTACAAATAGGGAAACAGAGGCTCAGAAAGGATGACTTCTCAAGCCTCACACAGGTGAGACACAGATTTTGGCACTTTTGGTATAGAAGTCATTTTTTTTGTTGTTGTTTTTTGTTTTTTGTTTTTGTTTTTGTTTTTTTTTTGCGGTACTGGGGATTGAACTCAGGGGCATTCTACCTCCGAGCTACACCCCCAGCCCTATTTTTTATTCTTTATTTTGAAACCGAGTCTCACTAAGTTGCGGAGTGCCTCACTAGGTAGCTGAGGCTGGCCGAGAACCTGGATCCTCCGGTCTCAGCCTCCCGAATGCTGGGATTACAAGCATGTGCCACCACACCCGGCTTAGAAGTCATTTTAAAATTAAACATCAGATCAAAAAAATATTGAAGTTAGGCTGATAGTGCATGACTGTAATCCCAGTACATGGGCAGGCTGAGATCACAGGATCACAGGTTCGAGGCCAACCTCAGTGAGACCTGTTTCAAAATAAAAAGTAAAACAGTGAGACCCTGTTTCAAAATAAAAAGTAAAATCATGCTGTGGTGCATCTCAGGGATAAAATGCCCCAATAACCCCTCACCAACCCCCATACATATATATATATATATATATATATATTATTTTAGATGTAAATGATATGCAATGTATATATTTTATAAACATATTAATACATATTATGTAAATATACTGTATATATATATTTTTATAAATATATATTGATGGTAATGATAGGCAACACATGTTGAGAATCACAAGAAAAACCTAAATGACTACTCAACAGCCTACAGATGACTAGGGCACCTCACAAAGTGATACACAGCCTGGACTTAGCAGATATTCAAGAAACCCCTCCCACATCAACATCTAAAGAGGAGATTGCACTAACCAGGATCTTTACCAGTGATGGACAGGTGGAATAGTTCTCAAAAAAAAATTTTTTTTTAAGAATCCACTATTCTCAAAAAAAAAATTCTCAGGAAAACTCTGATATCTAAAATACATAAAAACACCCTTGAGTACAGTAGGAATAAATGGTCTGCAATCCCAGCTAACTCAACCACTTTCTCTTCCTTTGACAATTCTTCCTTTGTACATATATAGCAATCCCTGAGACAAAGCATGTAACCCAGAGAAGATGCTGGGAATCCCGTAAGTTGGTCTTTAGGATGTAATTTGGGACTTCTTCAGTACATTTTGGGAGAACAGGTAACATATTGTCTGACCATAATCTATCTGTAATCATCAGGCTGTCTAAACTTACTGTTTTTGTTGTTGTTGTTGTTGCTTTTTGTTTTGTTTTGTTTCATTTCGTTTTTGTACTATGGATTGAACACAGGGCATTTTACCTCTGAGCTGCATTCCTGGCCCTTTTTAATTTTTACTTTGAAATAAGGTCTCACTAAGTTGCTGAGGGTCTCACTCAGTTGCTGAGGCTGGCCTCAAACTTGTGATCCTCCTGTCTCAGTCTCCCAAGTACTATGATTCCAGGAGTGTACCACCGCACCCTGGATTAGACTCGATTCTTACCTAGAGTCTCCATTACTATGTTCTTCTAGCTAGGATTCTTCATTACTTTGTTCTTGGATTTTTCTATATCAATAATTTTTCCTTGATTGTAATCCATATCATCTGATCACTTGGACATCACAATTGTTTGCAATGAAAATAGCACATTTCATTGATTCAGTTGCCTGTGGCTATCTTCTCCAGTATTCTGGATGTAAAATTTCCTCATTTATTGTATCTTGTAAATTAACTGGCCATGACATATTATTTCACACAAAATTAGAGGGGAAAAGGACAACATAATGTCAGGAGGTTAGATTTCAGGAAGTGAACACTTGATATCTTAGATGAAAGGAGTTTTGTGTTTTAATCATTTTATGGATATGGCCAGTTACCTAGATGACTATGGAGGAAAGGAATTGAATGTCCCCAGAGTTGAGAAGATAAATGATTGAGCCTTTTTTAATAACAGACTTGGCAAAATTGTTCCATTTTTTATATAAATTGTAAATGAAAAATCTAGTCCAATTGGATAGTAAAAACAGTAATCACTATAAAAAAGCC
Source organism: Graphiurus murinus (assembly GCA_004027655.1). NCBI lineage: Eukaryota > Metazoa > Chordata > Mammalia > Rodentia > Gliridae > Graphiurus > Graphiurus murinus. The sequence continues at coordinate 17,259 of PVLC010026418.1, read as the reverse complement.
AGCCCAACTAAGTAGTAAAAACAGTAATCATCATAAGATATTATTATGGCAATACCTTTGTACAAATATGAAGTAATATATAAAGAAAATCACAGGCTAACTCATAGATAATATATTCAAAGAGTAAGTTATGAACATTTATCAATAAGTTGAATAAATGAGGCAACTAGAAGACAGTTCACCATAGATTCTATTTATGCAACTCCAATTTTAATTTAGTCTGTATTGATGGATTGTTTTATTTCATGTGTTGCAGTCATGTTAAACCTAGATACGACATGCACTGCACCTAGAATGTTTACAGCACAAGATTTCTGGATGTGACATAGACAGTTGCTCCATTTGCATCAAATGATAAATAGTTCAGTTGTGAAAAAGATCTAAATAGATCTAACAAAAATCAGTGAGTGGTTTTAAAAGTAAGTAGCAATATGCATTACAATTTTTTTTTCAATTTTACACATTAATTTGCTTCATGAAAAACCATGCTGACATTTTTCTGGGTAGACGTAGGTATCTGCAAAAGAGGCAGAAAATGAAAGAGAAGAGACAAGTAGACATCTCATCCCAAGGAAGAATATACACAAAAGGAAACAAAGCCAGCTATAATGCTTGTATCAGGGGAAACAGTGGCCAATCAAAGAAACAAGGACCATCCAAAGGGTCTCACTTGGGAAAGATGCTGGCTGAATTCAATGAGTAAAGCAAAAGAGCAAGGACTTCATGAAGTCTCATTCACAATTCAGGAGGCTACCTGGAAAATCGTGTACAAATATCAAACACTAAATTTGATTTGCAATATGCAGAGAATAGAATTGATGGGAAATAAGAGTACCAAGGCCCCAGGAGGGTCCTACAAGGGAAGCAGAATAACTTGGAAAGAATAAGGAAAAGAAACATGGAAAGCTAGAACCGTCAATTGCAAGATGAAGAGAGTTGGACACTGTGGCCTAGAAGCAAGCCTGGAATCCCAGCTACTTGGGACACTGAGGCAGGAGAATCACCAAGTTCCAGCTCTGTTCAAGACAACTTAGAAAGACCATTTCTCAAAATAAATAAAAAGGGATGGTTATTTGACCCAGGGGTTGAGCTACCTGAGTTCAATCCCCAAAACCAAAAAGAAGAAGGAAAAAAACAAGGTGAAGAAAAAACAATAGAGCAAGGGTCTAGGGCTGATCCCTACAAATGGCAACATGAGGGACTCTAGCAATGAATTGTCTGCTGAAAGAAAGCAGGAATCCAAACAACTGTGCAAGTGAGTCCAAAAGTGAATGATGAATACAGCTAACTTTCAGTCACATCAGTTGGTGGGCTTGGATCTACAGCTACAGATGTATCAGCTCTCAGGTAAGAATGGCTCAGGTACTGTGCAAGCCTGAGCCTGCAGGTAGGGGGCATCTGTGGACTTGATTATGCCCAGCTGGGAAAAGCCCAAGACACAGAAACAAGGTGTGGGTGAAGGACAGATGTAACCAGGGTAACACAAAAATGCATTGAGTTATAATATGTTCATTTGGTATACACTACAAAGAAAACTCAGAACATGAAAATGTGGGCTAATTCAAATGACAAATTTGTATCCTATTTATTTTTACCAAAAAAAAATCCTCAACAATATTAAAAGTAAATTTAAAACTTCTTAAAGTACAAAATTATATACTATTTTTACAATCGTGTAAAACTAGATACATAGCAAAAGACTATAAGGAGGTAAAACTATAAGGTTATAACAGTGGCTAGTTTATGGATTTTCATTTTATTTCCAAATGTTCTATCATGAAATTATATATTATTTTTATAATTAAAAAATGAAAAATATTAACAGTAAAACTTTTAATAGCAAGAATGCTTATTACCTTTTGAATTATTTGAATTAAACTAATTTCTACTTACAATATATATCTTGGGTAAAGAGCAATGCACTTATATATGCTTTTACACATTGAAACCCTACCCCTAGTTTGTCCATCACTATAAGGTTCAATTACAGAGATAGCTTAAATTTTTCTTTTTAAAAATCCCTTCATTTGCCGGGCGTGGTGGCGCACGCTTGTAATCCCAGCATTCGGGAGGCTGAGACCGGAGGATCTGAGTTTGCGGCCAGCCTCAGCTACCTAGTGAGGCACCCCGCAACTTAGTGAGACCCTGTTTCAAAATAAAGAATTAAAAAAAAAAAAATAGGGCTGGGGGTATAGCTCGAAGGTAGAATGCCCCTGAGTTCAATCCCCAGTACCGCAAAAAAAAAAAAAAAAATCCCTTCATTTTTAAATAGGTAAGGTATATGTGATAACATCACCTTTATATAGCAGTAGGGAAAAGTTAAGTCAAAATCATTGTGTGGGACACAGTGCACACAACTGTTATCTGAGATATAGGGGAGGCTGAGGCAGGAGGACCCCAAGTTCAAGGACAGCCTCAGGAACTTAGCGAGACCCTGCCTCAAAATAAAAAGGGCTGGAGATGTAGCACAATGGTAGAGCACCCTGGGGTTCAATCCCAAGTACTGGGGCTGTGTGTGGGTCCATGCAAATTATTTGGTAAACAATGCCAGAGACTGAATGTTTTTAAAGGGCAACAACTATGTCATCTCTGTATTTTAAAAAGTTAACAATCCCAGCATTTGGGAGCCCTCCGCAACTTAGTGAGACCTTGTTTCAAAATAAAGAATAAAAAATAGTGCTGGGGGTATAGCTCAGAGGTAGAATGCCCCCTGAGTTCCATCCCCAGTACCACACACACAAAAAAAAATTCACAAAATGCATAGAAGCACCATTTACCACCTGCATTCATTAATAATTAAATTAGGATTAGAGTTGAAGTCATAGATTCTGAAGGAAGTACCACCATGTAATCTAAAGGCAGAATATCTGAGTCTACCATGGACTCTTAGAAAAGACACCTCCCCCCAGGTCTACCATGGACTATGAAGGTAAACTACCTGTGTTTACCATGGACTATGAAGACAGACTACCCAAGTATTCTGTTTACTTTGTCTCTGTTTCTGCATGTGATAAATGGGGCTAGTAACAGTACTCAACTCACGGGGTGCTTTGAGGATGTGAAAAGTGCTTAAACTAGTCCTTTGATATAAGCATTTTGAGACTATTTACCATGATTAATCAATTCTCTTTTCACCATGAAATTCCAATTAAATGGCAAACCAAAGTTCAAAATACTGCAATATCTGTGTTTCTTTATTCACCTTTCTATAGTTTCTGCACTATTATTTTTTCATCATACAAGATATTACTTACCAAAATTATTAGAAAACTTTTCTACAGCATCCAGCATTTGACTTAATTCCTCCTGATCTTTAGGAGATAACCATTTTCCAGAGCCCCTGAAGTTAAATAGGTTCTAAACCATAGAATCTATTAAAAGAACATTTTATCAGTCTTTTTTCCAAACACAATATGTGATGACCCAATTTGGTTAACTTTTGGATTGATGGCAACTAAAAGCTCACCTGGGATTATTTTTTTCTCCCTGGGCCACTTGTGCTTGAATGGGGAGAGGAAAAAACAAAATTATTTTTATCACTAACATTATTGTAGGGACCATCTTTAAAATCTCTTGTACTGCCATCCAGTTCCAAGAACTTCAAATAAATGGCCTATTAATTCAGTTCAAATCCTATTTTCATATACTACTTTTCTGCTAGGGCTAAAATTGGGGTGGGGGTCTACATGACATTTTAAAAAGATAGTCCTTGGCTCATAGTTCCCTTTTGAAAGTAAGTTTCAAGTCAGTTCAAAGTTAAACGAGTTAGGTAAAGGTAAGTAGAGTTCATTTCACATTTTGCTTCTTAGTTTGAATTCACTTAGTACATAGCATATTCATAGGGTTATGAAAATAATTCTGGTACTAAGGACAGTACCCACTCTTAGGGTTTCAGTGCACTTATTATCTGAATTTCAGTCTATATCTCACCCAGCCTTCAGATAGTCAAGTGTCTGTTGGGAATCTTTCTTAAATTTCAGTCTACTTGTTTCATCAGTTAAAGTGATGAAGTTACTTTCTCAGAAGTCTTGGCCCTGGCAGCAGATCCTTCTGAGCTCAAACGTTTAAGTCAGATTCTTTACTTTTATAACACAACACCAACTTTGGCAACCAAAGAATTGGAAGATGTAGCAAATAGATGTCCTTTTAGTCAGCAAAAAATGCCGATACCACTATATATGCATTTGCTCCGATACCTATTAACACATGCTTATTGATAAAATAATATGATATAAAAGATTTGCTTTCAAATAATCCAATGATGGAGAGGTAAGAACAAAATAATCTTAACTTTAATTTTTCTCATCAAAGAGAGCAAATACATACCATCTCAAGAATGAGAGAACCTAGATTATCATGCAAATATATTATTATAAAGGTAAGCAGTAGGTAAAAAAGAAACCTTACAAAACATCAGTGCACATACAACTTTGTAGGAAGAAAGAATACTTGACATGTTGTCCTAAGAGAAAGTAAAAAATCTAAAACACATTTCCATAAGAGATAAGAAGGTCCCCACCAAATAATCCACTATCAAAATTGGCGCCCCAAATCTCAAATAAAGCACTAGGCTCACATGACTTCACAGGGGGTTTGGGACACATTTTTAAAGGGCAGAAAGTCCATTTAAATTTAAATTGGTACAGAATAATGTGGGGTGGGTAAACTTCAAAATTATTTTATATTTTGAAGTGAATGTAGTGAGACCAATACACAAAAAGTTAATCTCACTTATAAATGGATGTGACAGTCTTAAATAAAATATTGGCAAACAGAATCCAGAGGAAATGAAAACAAAGCAAATCATCATGAACAACGGATCCTTTTCCCAAAAGTATAAGAATTTTTCAATATTAATAAATCAATTAATATGATTCATTATTTTTATAGCTCTAAAGAGAAAATAATCACATGGTCATGAGAAGGTATTTAACCAAATTTAACAACAGGTCATGATATTTTTAAAGCAACAAAATTTATTCTTAAAATAGAAAGATGAACATTTTTAACTGTAATAAAATATGTCCACTTCAACTTAAAAGCCAAAATAATACTCAGGAAGAAACATTAGGTCAGCAACAAGACAAAAAGACTCACTATCAACAATATACTTTGAATTATACTATAAGTACTAGCCAACAGAACCAGAAGACAGAAAAAAATAAAAATGAAGGGTATAAATACTATAAAGAAATTGGCAGTGGGGCATGGTGGCACACGCTTGTAATCCCAGTACTTGGGAGGCTGAGACAAGAAGATCACAGGTTCCATGTCAGCCTCAGCTACTTAGTGAGACCCTCTGCAACTTAGTGAGACCCTGTTTCAAATAAAAAGAATACAAAACTTGGGCTGGAGGTATAGCTCAGAGGTAGAATGCCCCTGGGTTCAATCCCCAGTACTGGAAAAAGAAAAAGGAAGGAAGGAAGGAAGGAAGGAAGGAAGGAAGGAAGGAAGGAAGGAAGGAAGGAAGGAAGGAAGGAAGGGAGGAAGGAAGGAAGGGAGGAAGGAAGGAATTGACAAAATAATCAGTATTGTAGATAAGATTAGAAAGCTCAGGACTATCAAAATCCTCCAAAACACTTATTTATTACAAAAATTAGAGCATTAGTTAAGTGTATAGAATACAAAGCTGATGTTATAATTAGAGAGAGAGAGAGAGAGAGAGAGAACACAGCCTTTCAATTTAAAAATTGCATAAAATAAATTTAAGAAATGGGCAAGATCTCCATAAGAAAAATTAAAGCATTACTGAAGGAATCTCAAAGAAGATTTGAATAGAGAGCTGTACCATCTCCCTGGATATGACGAATCAACATATAAAGATGTCATTCTATTTGAATTAATTTAACATGGTCACACAAAGCCTGGTATTTGCTGATTTAAACTAAACAGATTCTAATTTTCATAGCTAAAGACAAAAGGAGGAAAATAAACAAGAAAATTCTGAATAGGGAGGGAATCAAATGAAGATAAGTTCTAACCCTACTAGATATGAAAGAATATCAAAATCTCAAAAATAGTATAATACTGTTAGGCATGGCCAGTGAAAAAGTAGACAGATTCCAGAAACAAATACAGCACATTCAAGGAAGGCTGCTTCTCAAATCAAAGCTGAATAGCACTCCAATAAATGGTGTTTGGTCAACTTGGCAAACAGCTAGAGGAAGGATAAAGTGGCATCTAGACTAGCCTGCACCATGACAAATTTCAAATAAAATGATTCAATGTAAATTTTTTTAAAAATAATAATGTGTACTAAATGCTAAACTCAAGCTAGAAAATCACTTCTCCATAGGTCACAGCTTGATGTGAAATGTGTGGCCCACAAACATAATAAATATGTGACCCTAGAAGACTGTTATTTCTATTTATTTGTAAAGTTGTGTTCAATGCCTTGCTCTATATGTCAACTGCCTCCAAAAGAGACAAGAAGAAGTTTTCCCCAGGTATTGCAAACCTTTCAGATAGGCCAGAAACTGGTTACAATGGAATCCACAAAAGGAAAGCAACCTGCAATTCTGAGATACTCCTCAGAGAGCTTTAGAGAAAGCAAAAATGTTTCAATACTAGAAGTAAGCTAACTAACGGGAGAAGAGTCAACGAGGACCTTCTGGTCAGGAGTTGGAGCCAGCCTGGTCCCATTTTCAGTGGTGACTGCTATCATGTAGAAGGTTAATGTTCCATTCCCATCTCCCGTTTTCCCTAATTGGTAACTTCTGGCTGCCTGGTAAAATGGAAGGATAGCCAGAGAACTCATTATCTCCCCTTGAAGCTTCCTTGATTATTTAAATCATCAAAGCTGGCATTTTGAGTATGGAATTAAAAAAAACAGAGAAATGTAAATATGGTCAGGCTTTCAGATTACACTCACCAAGCCGGAACACCTGAGCTAAAGTAAGAGCCCAGGTTGAGGTCACATTGACAAAGAGAGTACGTATGCACCTTATGAGTGAAACACTCTTCTCGTTTTCACTTAAAATTCTGATTAGAGTAGAAAACAAACATAAACCAGAAAATTTGGATTGTACATTTTCCTCCCATTTAAAAGTGGCCTAATATTGCACAAATAACTTAATTTCACTTGGTACACTTCTTCTTACATTAATACAATATAATTATGCTTTGCTGACCACACTGTATTAGGATATTTCCTGCTACTTTACACAAGTACTGCTACAACTTGCATAAGTGTCCCCAAAGGCCCATGTGTTACAGGATTGGTTGCCAGCCTGCAGCACTGTTAGGAAGTGATGGCACCTTTGAGGGGTGGGGCCTACTGGAAAGAAGTTACATCATGGGGGGGGATGCCCTTGAAAGGGATACTGGGACCTTGGCCCTTCCCACTTCCCTTTGCTTCCTGGCAGCCTCCTCTATCTAGGGCTCCCATCATGATGTTCTGCCTCCCACAGGCCCCAGGGCAATAGGCCACCCAACCACAGATGAATCTTCCCAAACTGTGAGTTAAACCTTTCCTCTTTATAGCAGGTACTTGGTCATGGTGACAGAAAGCTACACAGGCACACAGAATGATCATAGGAGGCTAGTATGTTATTATTATAGGGAATTCTGAAATGACCTACACATAACCTGTTAATGAAAAACTTTTAGAAGTTATTGGGGCAGTTTTAGTATGAATCAGTTGATTCTATTATAATATACATATTATTATATTATAAAGTTGTATGCATGTGGCACAAAACCTCCAAATGTTTGTATGGCTAACTTTTTTTTTCTTTTTTTGAGATCAGGGATTGAACCCAAGGGGCATTTTGCTTCTGAGTTGCAACCCCAGCTTATTTATTTATTTATTTATTTATTTATTTATTTATTTTAATTTTGAAACATAGTCTTAGAAAGTTGTTGAGGATCTTCTCACTAAATTGCTAAGGCTGGCCTCAAACCTGCAAAACTCCTGTCTCAGCCTCCTACTGGGATTATAGGTATGCACCATGACAACCAGCTTTATTTTTAACTTTGACTTTCTAATGTGGTTTAGATATCTTTTACCACACCAAGTGCATGACACAATTAAATTGAATGTCCCTACTGTTCTACTGTTAGATAGCTAACAGTAGAAATGTGAACCAGTTCACACTCAGTGCATGTGTGAATACATAGGAGATTGGATCAGCACATCCTTGTGAGTCGGAGAAAGGCCTGAAACCCACTAGACAAGGGTCACTTACAGAACTCAGGGAGCCAGGTTAGGCAACAGCCACTAATTTTTCATATTTATTTCCTGGAAATGGGCTAATTTTTTTTAGTAATAATTTGTGCATTGTAAGCATACATCTTTGTTAGGTGCAAATTGATATCAACATATGTGCACACATTTCTCATTTGACCCCTTCCCCAACTCCCACCCCGCTCCCTCGCCCTCCCTCCCTCTCAAGTTAAGTTTAGTAAGTAACCTTGCTATATCCTATAAGTATTTCATGTGCCTTAGGGTGCCCCCAGCCCCGTCCATCCCCTTCGGTTAAATCAACTTCTTTGCTTATTGAGGGGCTCTTCTTTTTCATCTGGAGACCCTCTTATGCCCCATCTTCTCCCTAGCATCTGCATATTAGGAAGAACATATGCTTCTTTACTCTTTGTGACTGGTTAATCTCACTTAACATAATGTTTTCCAGTTGGATCCATTTCCCTGCAAATAACATGATTTTGTTCTTCTTTACAGCTGAGTAAAATTCCACTGTGTACATATCCCATAGTTTGGCTATTATGAATTGTGCAGCTATAAACATAGATACACATGCTTTGGTCTGATAGTTTGGTTTCCATTCTTTTGGGTAGATACCCAGAAGTGGTATTGCTGGATCATATGGTAAGTTCATTCCCATTCATCTGAGGATCCTCCACACTGTTTTCCAAAGTGGTTGCACTAGTTTGCAATCCCACCAACAATGTATTAGGGTTCCCACTTCTCCACACCACAGCAGTTGTTGTTGTTCATGTTATTTATGATTGCATTCTGATGGAAAAGGGCTAAATTTTAATAGATAAGGGTCCCAGTATTGTTCCTGCAACTTTTACACAGGTTTCTTCCTGGATTAAACTCCTAAGAAGAACTTAGTGATTGAGTTTCTTCTGAAAGGGGTCTTTGTTTCTACCAAGTCCTTAAGATTAATTTTTAAGAGAGAAGGAATAACGACATATGCAATTTGTACTTCTTTGTTGTAAAGTTATATTCCTATATATTTCTATATAACTTCTACTATTCTTATTCACAAAACTGAAGCATTTCCAGTATCGGTTTAGAGGAGTATAAAGTTAGGAATACTGCTGGATGGATTTGTTCCTGTGAAGACGAAAACATACAATGGAACACAGATTTAAGAAGATAATCATAAGGACACAGATAACTTCAGAATTCCTTAAAGGAAGCCAAAAATGCACTGAAAGCTTGCTGTTTGTTTCTTTTTTTTTTCCTTTACTTTTTTTTTCTTTTCAGTTAGAGGACATGCAATTTGATTGATGGTATTTTTTCCACACTGGTGACATTTTAAATGGAAACCAAGATTTTTTTGGGGGTGGTTGTAATAGCTTGATAAAATCTTACATGTGCCAAAATGTTTCATTAATGTAAGTCAGCCAAATATTCTTTCTGCCTTGTAAAAATATTTCTTTCTTAAAAATGCTTTCTGGACTGTTAAAAAATTAGAATGCTCAGAGTTTAGCTACACTTTAAATGGGTTATACTGACTAATGTTTTACACTTATTTTCTCCAAACAAACAGTAAACATGGTCTGATTTTGATAAAGTTAGATATAAAATCCTCACATTTTTTCATGAAATAATTAGCATTTTAAAATTCAGACATCTATCACTAATCTGGGGTTTAACCAAGTTAATGTGTTTCACATTCAAAACACTACTGGTCCTTGGTAAGAGCCAAGAGATCAAGGACCAGGTTTGTTGCATTTAGGTCTTGTTGGCCAGTTACCAGTAAGGATTCTTTTTTGCTTTGAATATTGGTTTTCCTAGTTGAAGTAAAGAGCAAGTTCATGTACTACTTGTTTAATTAGAGATAACAATACAGATGTGTGGTATTTAAAAATAGGAAGACTGCCTTTCATTCAACAGAAATGACATTTTTAACATTAAAGAAGAAAAGTATAGTGATGCACTGGAGGTGGAAAATGGGGGAACCTTAAGTAAATTACAAGGAAATTTCCATAACAGGTTCACTAGTAATGCTGATTTAATAACGATTTCCTGTCATGAACTATATTTATCATACACTGCCTCTCTGACATGACATTGTATTTAATGTTTTTGAGAGCCATGTTTTAATCAGATTAAACTCAAGGAAACCGATAGGTATCTGTTTGGCTCTTAGCTTTAGCTTCTGTTTCTTATTTAGTCACAAGACTATTATTGCTGGGATCTTGATAAACACATTGGCTGGGATTGCGACAGGAGTGCAGCTTATGTCGTGAGGTCAGAAAAATGTGTGCCAGTGGTTTCTGTGATCTATGCACACAGCGCTTTACAGAATTACTTAGTAAATTAAAGACAACTAATACAAAATGTGTTTCATTCCCCCATGGGATTAAGCATCTAAAAATACAATTTATTTTTAGATTCAAAAACTAGTTTCTTAAGAACTAAGTCACCAAAAAGAATGTTCAAAGAAAAGTTGTTGCAATATTATTCATTATTCAAATATGTTTACATATAACTGAAAGCTCTAATAATTAGCAAAACATTCTCTAGCTAATTTATCTAATATGCAATAATAATTTAATAAACTATATAACAGCTATGCCATTACTAGAGATGTAGCATTCTAAGATCATAAGTGTACACAGAAAGTTGAAAACTTGAAAGAACTCTGGAGAACAAATATTCCCCTCTTCAAATTCACACTCAAGAAACAATCACTCCCTGGCCCAAAATCTCCCATGACAAATAATCTAGTAACAATTCAAAAGTCCCAAACTGAGGATGAGGTAAATTAGCTTTGTGCTAAAAGTGAAAATTAGCAAACAATTTATAAAAGAATTAAAAAGAAGACTGGCATTTAACAACCCAGTATTCTTCATATAAAAAATGTTCCCAGGCTTAAATGATTACATAATACATGTGACATGCAAAATCTACCTTAGTATAGATGTAATAATATATATTTTTGCATCCACATAAGTTATTGTGCATCTCTTCTTAATATAGATAATTATAAATTTTTTTTTCAGTAAGTATCTATGGCTTGAAAGCTTTACCTTCAGCTACACCCCCAGTCCTATTTTTTACACATTATTTTGAAACAGGGTCTCAATGAGTTGCAGAGGGCCTCACTAAGTAGCTGAGTAGCTGAGGCTGGCAGAGAACTGGGATCTTCCTGTCTCAGCCTCCCAAGTACTGGGATTACAAGTGTGTGTCACCACACCCAGCTAGTATATCTTAAAAATGTTGTAGAAGCCAGGAGCAATGGTGCATGCTTATAATGCCAGTACTTGGAAAAGTAAGACAGGAGGATTGAGGTTTAAGGCCAGCCTCAGTAATTTAGCGAGACTCTTGGCAATCTAGTGAGACTCTGTTTCAAAATAAGAAAATTTTTAAAAGGGCTAGGTATATAGCTCAGAGAGGTAGGATTCTCCTGAGTTAAACTCCCAGTACCCTCCCCCCCATACACACACATAAATGATGTAGAACATGCATGACAGGCTTTGACTAGCTGATGGGATGTAATCAAGTGAACTGATAATAATTTATAAACTATTGAGTAGCATCCACAGCAAGTTTTCAGGTACATGTTTTGTGAAGAAAATAAATATCCTTTAGTTGTCGGTATACAAGAAGAGGAAATCTTTGAAACTATTACCCATCAACAGTTAACAGGATTCCTACTGAAGTCTTTCTTGTAGGCAGTATTGCAACATCTAAGAAATCTCGGAGAAAATAGTCACAGTTATTAGTGAGGCTCATTTTAATATTTCTGGGCTTATATATAGGTTCAGTCTACATTCCTTTTGCTTAATATTGGTAAAATATTTTAATAACAATTTAGAGGTTGGGTTTCAGGTGAGCAGAATAAATACACTATGTTTATAAGCATAAGATATACTTTTAACCAACTTTTAAAATTTCACTGGCTCTCTCAACATTTGTTTGAAATCCTTACAAGATATTCATCTATTTGTGGCATCATATAGGTCTGTCTCCCCATCTGTCTATGTTTTTCATGAAGACTAGTATCTGGTACATGTTTTTTTTTTTTCTTCCCCACTTTAGTAGCTGTTCATTGGCCCACTCCTTTGCCATTTCTGTAATACTTGTCCGACAGCTTGTATCGATCATTTTTTAATAAAATACAAGCTTTCTTTCACAGGACAAGGGGACAAATAATCAATGTATTTAATTTAATTTTGACTAAATTTCACTCTGTATGGTTAGAAAATTAATATCATCAAAATGTAGTATTGACACAATAAATAATTACACTGGCAGCATAACATAACACGAAAATCTAAAGGACTGAATTTTCTAAGAATAACATACACATGGTTATTCATCTCGGCCTCTTAGCCTTATCTTTCCAAAAGTAACCTGCTTACATTACACGGCCAGATTTGTTCAGGAATTCACATCTTGCATGTGTGGACATCTTGAAGAATCCTTTTCTAACAGGATATCCTGACAACACTTCCCCACCCCCAACGGACTTGGTAGCCTGACTCCAGCACAGGCTCATCTGGTTTGACTAAAATCATTGCATTATTTGGCAGTGGTTTCTTCATACGTGGCGCTTAGAGCTCATTGAAGCTCAAACAGCACAGGAAATGCAAATCATGCAAACCACCCTCACAATGGCTATGTACAGTGGCGTGATTGAACGGCAGTGCGCACGGCTCGTGGGCTGACCACATGAAAGGAGCCATTTAAGGACCAGATGAGCGAAAGCTGGGATAAGTTAAAGAGTATGTGTGAGCTTCAAAGCTGGGAGAATAGCATCCTTATTTAAAATAGAAGGGATTTTATTATTATTATTTTTATTAATAACACCTGCCCAAGTTCTTTATGTTGAAGGAAATAATGGAGGTAGAGTAAGTTAAACCTGTACTGTACTGAATGTAAGTGGGTCAATGTTTCTGGTTTTAAATACCCAGGTATGGTAGAAGAGTAGAGTACTTTCCTTGTATTTTTTCACAAGCTTTTCTACAAGTGTTAACAATTATTGGAAATATTTTCTTTCAGTCAGCTTTTAAAAAAAAGATAACCTAATTCCTAAAGTGTCAGTTTCATTGCCATATGTTAATAAAATAAGTTCTTCCAACAGAAAAAAAAAAAAAAAGAGCTATAATGCTTAGGCATTCTTCAACAACAACAAAAAACCTTAGGAGTAATATAGAATTTGCTATTAAAAGATATTTGAATGAGGCTAATAATCCACTAACTAGAACAGAAAAATGGTTACAGAAAGTTTTTCTTTTCTCTTTTGGAAATGATTACTTTTCAGATGTTTCTAGTTTATCATCAAGTAAAGAAAATGTTACTATTAAGAGAATGCAATCACTTAAGATAATTAAAAGAAACAGTCAATTTTATGTTTATTTAGCATTTTAAATTATTTTCTAAAGCCCTTTAAATATCTGTTATTTTGTTTATGCTCAAGCTTAAAAGCATCAGGAATTTCACTAAAGCACTGGTCCTCTTAACTATTACACTTATAGCTGGAAGGTCAAATAAATGAATGAGGAATTAGAAGTTTAAATAAGGTGGGGAGAGAGTTGATGCTTCTGGTCTAGGAATCAGAAAACCTTAGCATGAGTATCTGGACGAATCACTCTCAAACTCAACTTTCTCATCTATAAAAAGGTGCTATTACCACCTCCCCTGACCACTTCATAGTTTCATTTGAAAGACAAAATGATATATAGTCTTTGAGAAAATTTTGTAGTGCTATACAAACATGCAGAAATACTGTACCATTTACAAGATACTCACATTGAGTTAGGCTCCTTACTTTATTACCCCATTTAGTTTAACTTTATCTTCACATTAACACTGTAAGGCACGTAATGCTGGTCTCATCTTTAGACAAGAAAACTGAGACTCAGAAAAGTTAAGCAATTGTCCCCCAAATCATATGGCTGATAATGGCAATGCTGAGGGTAAATACATCAGGACATACCTGGATCCATGTTTACGTTTCATAATCATCCGCCGGGGGTCTGCATAACTCTTGATTAGTTGTCTTTTTAAAAGTAATTCAATGCTAACCCTCCACAAAATATAATTTATTAATGTAAAAGTTCTCTAACTTTTCCATCTGATAAACTTGCTAGAAACCTTAGGTATTTGTTATTTAGAATTGGCCTATATTTACCTATCATGTCTTCTTCTTCCTTAATCTATCCTAAACATAAGCAATAGGTCCCCTCTTTAGCAAGCAGAAAGAGTGCTAATAACCATAACCTCCTCTGAAGTCCCCAGAGCCATTGCCTAAAATTTTACACTTTGGTTGGTGTTAGGAATGTCTAAATGGAACCAAGAGAAAGATCAGGTTTGAAGACTTTCTGACTGCCAACTGTTTCCATACCAAAGAAAGTTACTTGTATATGCAGTTCCTAATAAGTAAGGATTAATTATTTGGCTTTTGTTATGTATTTAGACAGCTTGTAAAAGCCTTTGGGAGAAAAGAGGTTAAATAAATGTAAAACAAATAAAACAAAAAACCCATGAGCTGATAATTGCTTGCATTTATCAAAAGGGAAAGTTATAGATATGTAAAAGATGGTTTATAGAAAAGCATATAGTTTTATATAAATGGCACACAGGCAGCATCAATTTGCCAGTATAGTACCAGAGCAACTGGGAAATGAAGAAAAGTCAGTGCAGAAGCTAGCCACCAGGAAGTATTCAGATCACTTACGAAATGATGCTCAGTTATAGCTAGAAAATGCATCAAGTTGCTGAAGCCATGGCAAAGCCTAGAGAGCAAGGAGAAACACTCCTCTGTCCTCATCTCTTGGAAGGCATCAAGGATCCCGATAGAACAACCTAATCCTAGAGGAAATTCAAAGTATGTATATTATGCTGTAATCTGAAGGTCAGAGATTTGAAAGCCTCCAGTTATATCATCCCCTGCTTTACAAGGGAAACAGATATAAAAAAAAATCAGGCACAGAGGAGCCAGGAATTCAAGGTTTTCAGAGATTGTGATTGTAAAAGGGGAAGTCTCTTCTTGTAAAATAAACTTAAAGCTGCATTCTGAGGGGGAAACAATGATGTGGACTGAGTCAGGAAGTAAAGTATGCAAACAAAAGGATTCAAATAACAGAAAATTCCAGGTAAGAACAAACTACTATGTCAATTTGGGGGTTTTTATTTGATTTTAAATAAAGATGGTAAGATCTGTTAGTCTTCAAATTCTCCATAACAATTTTTAACAGTCATGTCAGAATTTCTAGTTGGAAAACAAACCTGCATCTATTTCTCTTGATCTTTGAGCTTCCCATCTCTCTATTTGCTTTCAGTGGCAAAAGAACACTATTAATGATTAGCTTAATTATTCCTTACCTTTTCCTTTAAGTTATTTCAATTTCTCTCAGTATTTGTCCTTAAGCTTGTTATTGATTTTCATCAGTGTCCTCCTCATGCTATCAAACTTGCGACATTAGATTCATGTTATACGATTTAATACTTAATACTCAGGACGCACCTAGAAATGTTGTCACCTGCCTCTGGATTTGACAACTCACTTAACCTTTCCAGAGCTTCCTTTCTCCAGTTGTAAAATGACAGCAGTTGGATTAGAAGAGCTCTAAAATCCTATGTTAATACCTATCATTTCATCTTAATGTCAGATGCTAATAGCTAAAGGCACTTATGAAAATGGGGGGAAAAGTGATATCACAGAAAAGATTCCATACTAAGAAGCAAATAGTTAACATTTCATTCATACTACTCTGTGGACAACTATGTGATTATAGACAATTCACTGATACTTTCCTTAGCCATATCAATAAACTGAAGATAAAACCTCAGACAACAGAAGCAGAGGCTAGAGCGATACAGCTACAAGCAAAAAAACTCAAGGATTACAAGGAGCTAGCAGAAGGGAGGAAAGGTGGGAAGGGATTCTCCACCAGAGCCTAAGAGGAAACATGACCCTTGTGACCTCTGATTTTGGACTTCTAGCCTCCAGAACCATGATAAGATAAGTTCTGATATTATAGCACCCTTAGAAAACTAATGTAAGTGGTCATGTGAGTATAACCTCTGGGCAGAATAAAAAGTTATGAAAAGAATTCCAAGAATTCTTCATGAAACCAACAGCACCTTCTCCCCCCCCCCCTCCCCCTCAGGGCTGGGAATAAACCCAGGAGCATTCTATCTCTGAGCCACATACTGATTTCCACCCCCCACATACATACAATATATATAATTTTACTTTGAAACAGGGACTTACTAAGTTGCTGAGGGCCTTTCCAAATTGCGGAGGCTGTCCTTGAACCTGCAATCTTCCTGTCTTAGCCTCCAAAGAACTAGGATTATAAGTATGCACCACAATCTCTAACTTTTTTTTTTAATTTACATTTGCAGGTGGACACTGTGACACAAGCCTATAATCCTAGAACTTGGAAAGCTAAGACAGGAAGATTGCAGTTTCAACTCCAGCAAGTAATATCTTAGGGAGCCCCTATCTCAAAATTAAATATAAAAAGGGGCGTGGTATATAGTAGTAGAGCCCCCTGTGTGTTCATGTCCCAGTACACACCCCCATCTCACACACACACACACACACACACACACACACACACACACAATTTATACCTGCATGACACTGCAAAGTGATTCTTTTGAATGGGATAAACTATAGGCTACTTACTATCTTAACCATCTATCACTAATTTACTGTTTGAAAATAGACAAACCATTTGACTTAGAACATGTCAGTTTCCTTCCTGTGACATTTAATGTAGTCACATGCAATGCAAGAGTGCAAAGAAAATTAATGATATGATGATGAGTCCTATTACAAATGGTAAATAAAAAAAACAGATGATGATAGATAGATGATATATGTTACAGGGATAGGTCAGGTATGGATAGGTGTCGGGGGCCTAGTTCCGCGGGCTAGACCTCGCCTCTAGATGGCGCCTGGCAGAGTGCCAGAAGCAGCTGCAGGTGAATAACATCCTAGGGCTGTGCCACGCCAGAGCGCATGCACCAGCACGCCCGACTCGTGGCCGGGCCAGGTGAGAGCTGTATGAGACACCTCATGGCTTAGACCCGGTGCAGCTATAAAAGCC